>JANHGN010023845.1:17970-48083 GCA_024605025.1 Megaceryle maxima | reverse complement strand
TTTTTTTCTTCTAAGCTACACTTTTAAAGTTACTTGTGAAAAAAAAAGCAAACACTTTTTTTTTTGTTGTTATAACAGCTTTAAAAATTGGTTGTGACTCACGGCTCGATGAACATGAGGCTTTTCTGCAACTCCCTTGCAGATTGATGTAGGCAGGCAAAGATACACTGAACCTTTATAAATAAAATAGAGGGGCCACAATTGTTCAGTTTGTATGAAATAAAAATATGGGAAGCAATTCAATAGCAACTCAATACACAAAGAAAGAAACGCACTTATTCACTTACGAAACAAAGTGCAAAGTACCTGCACAGCCCTGCTAACGTGCCAAGGGGAATTTAAGGACTCAGCAGGTCGCAGAAGGGAGATACAAACCACAGCAGAAACATATTTCGCACAGGCTGTTTCATTTCTCGGACAACAACTACCACGGCCGGCTCCTGCAGGCACACCTACCTACATGCCTCTGTGCGTACGGCGCGGCCTGGGCACGGAGCTTTCCCTACAGCCTCTCTGCGGCTGCCAGGGCCCAGAACGGCGGGCTCCTCTCGGGGCCGGGACACGCCGGACGCTTTCTAGGGCCAGGGGCGAGGCGGCCTCCTCCGCCGGGCAGGCCTACCCCTAACCGGGCTCCCTGTACCGAGCTCGCTAGGCCGCCCCGAGGCGCGGCGAGGCCCGGGCCCGCTCCACCGGCCCGCCCAGGCAGCCGCCCCGCACCGCTCGCTCGGCGGAGCCGGGACCAGGGTCAGGCCGCGGCGGGGAGGGCTGGGGCTCCGGGCCGCCGTGTCGGGCGGAGGCCGATCGCGCCGCGTGTCCGAAGTGGAGGCAGCGGCCGGGCCAAGGCAGGCCCCGCGCGGTGAGGTGGCCGCCAGGCCGCGGCGTTCTCTGCAGGCCCCGCCCGTCCCTACTCACCGTCCCGGGCCGTGCCCATGAGCTGATCCAGCAGGGCCCGCATCTGAGCCTGGGCCGACATGTCGGGTGTGGGGCCGGGCCGCGGAGCGCGGCAAACAGGCGAGCAGGCGGCTCCGGCCTGGGCTTAGACCTGGGCGGCGGCCTCGGCGGTAGCTTCGGCCTCAGCAGCAGCGGCGGCAGCGACAACGACGACGACGCACGGCGGGCGTCTTGGGCGGAAACAGCCCCTCCCGCCACCCCGTGGCATGCTGGGACTGGTAGTTCGCGGGAGGGCGGGGCAGAGGGGGTGGGACAGGGGGCTGGCCGCGGAGAGCGGAGCGGGGGGAGCCGGGGCTGGCGGAGCCTGGCAGCTGTCCCGCTCCGCCCTGGCGCGGGAGGACGAAGCCTGCGGGTGAGCGCTGGGCCGCCTGCTCAGGATCCAGCCCCCCCCCCCCCCGCCTCAGAGGAGGCCTTGGTCAGGGGGGCGGGCTAGAGGCACCCACAGCCTGGTTCCTCGCTGTGCCGCTGCCATGGGCCCGGCCCCCATCGACGGTGCTATTCCCGGGTGCCCTGTGCTGACCAAACGTGGGTCCAGTAGCCAGGCTGCAGTGGCTGCCGAGCTATGCCCAGCTGTGCTGAGCCCTGCTGGGCCGTACTGACCCATGCCAAGCCGTGTCATGGCATGATGAACCATGCCAACCCATGTTAAACCACACTGAGCCATACCAGGCCATGCTG
The DNA here is from genome assembly GCA_024605025.1 of Megaceryle maxima. Lineage (NCBI taxonomy): Eukaryota > Metazoa > Chordata > Aves > Coraciiformes > Cerylidae > Megaceryle > Megaceryle maxima. Next base: position 46,454 of record JANHGN010023845.1, on the reverse strand, counting down.
AGCCGTGCCAAGCAGTGCCAAGCCATGCCGGGCCATGCTGAACAGTGCCAAACCATGACAAGCTGTACTGTGCTGAGCCGTGCCGGGCAGGCAGGTGGCAGCAGGTGACATCAGGGAGCAGACTGAAGGGTGCCCATGGCTTATCAGCTCCCACCCACCGTGTTTGCCCAGTGGTGCCCAGGCAGGATGGCTGCTGCTCCCACCCCAGCGTTGCCAGTGTAACTGTTTAGAGAGGAGAGAGGGAACGTGGCAGTGCCAGTGCAAGTGTCAGCACCAGTGCCCAGCTCTGCCCCCACAGGGTGCTCCAGGGCTGCTGGCCTGGGGAGAGGGGCAGGTGACAGACATGCCCAGGCTGGCACTCTCCTTGCCAGTGCTGCACCATGCCATGCTAGGGACCCCACCCTGAGGTGGGGGTCAGCTCAGCACAGGCGGCAGGATGGTCGAGGCAGAGTGCAGGATGCTCAGCCCAGGGTGCCCCAAGCAGGGTGGCATGGAGGCCCCCAAGGGAGCAGAGCAGGAGGTGCAGTCATCTGGAGAAGAGGGGGACAGGACAGGGCAGCTCTGAATCAGAGCTCTGGTCATCCCTAACCCCAGTGTCCTAGTCTCTGAGCATCCCAGCACAGGGGGTGACAGGGTCCAAGCACTGTGTCAGGCCCCTGCCATCCTGTCCTCTCCATCTGTTACAGGCAGGCTGTCCTGTGTTCCCTGGCTGTCCTGTGTCCCTGGCCACTCTGTGTCCCCCTGTCACCTCCAGTCCCACAGGCATCTGTGTCCCTAGCTGTGCTCTGTCCCCTAGCCAAGCTCTGTGCTGCCCCAGACAGGCCCATTGGACGTCTTGCTGCCAAAACAAATGACACTTCTGGTGACATCCACCTGAAGACCTCAGTTGGTCACCATCATCACTGTCCTTAGACCCTCACATGCTGCCACAGGCCATAGCAGGGACATGGGGCACCCCAGCACCCCATCCACAGTGACAATGCTGCCTTCCTGGGAGCCATCCCCACTATGGGGCTGGCCCAGCCACTCCATGTGTTGTGTCCCCACCTCTGTATCCACAGGCACTGCCTGGCAGGAGCCACCAGCCCTGGGCACCCAGCCTCACCACCTGCTGAGGATCAGAGCACCTTGGAGCACCTCTCCCGCTGGCTGCGCCACCAGGGCTGTATCCTGCCACCTCAAAAGGTTCAAAACCCCATCCTGGGGCTGGTCAGGTAGCACCACGCCTACCTCGGGGGTGCATGAGGCTGGAGATGGGGCATCCAGACCCACATGGGGACTGCACAGCACCTGGTGGGACCCTACAGAGAGGCTTTGCCTGCTGCAGCTGCAGCAGCAGCGCCTGTTTGCAGAGGCATCGCTCGATAAGCAGTATGTTCTTCAGAAGATCCCTACTCCAGGAGTCAAAATAGCATGAAATTTAATTTTACGCCTATTTGACAAAGCTTGATTTCACCTCCAATCAGCAGGGAGATAAGAGCCCTCGGCACAAGTGTGCGGGCAGTTTGGCAGCTGGGGCTGCCGATTTAATAGGTGAATTTACAGGAACAACACTTGAAAATCCCCTGGCTAGTGAACCATTAAGGTGAGTCCTGCCTTCCGTCCCCGCGTCCCTCCCCATGCTGCTCTCCCGTTGCTGGGCGCTAAAGCAAACCCCGGCTCTGTTTACCGAGTCTACTATTACAATACAGCTACCAAATATTTGCCAGCCGTCAGCTCGCTGCTCCGCTATAAATACTTCAGGCCCAGGTGGAGGGACGGGAAGGGGGAGCGACGCAGGAGCCTATGCATGGCTGGGCGGCAGCGCCAAGGTGAGTGCTGAGCTGCGGCCCCGGGCGATGCCCTGCTGCTCCTGGGCATTTCTCTGGCCAAGGAAGGCAACAGGGCAGGCTGGCTTCATCACTGCGATGGCCCAGCTTCCCTCTCCCTGCAGCCCAGGGGTGTGTGGTGCCTTGGGAGGCTGAGCCACCCCACCCACCACAGGACTGGACGGAGGCAGGACCGGGGGGTCCCACAGTGGGGATGGCACGAATAGGGACAACACGGTGGCCTCAGAGATGGCAGTGATGCTGTATCAGGCTTGATGCAGGGCGCAGCACTGTGCTTGGTATGGCAGGAGCAGGACTTGTCCCTCAGGATTTGTCCCCTGCCCCATGACCCTCTCCATGGCAAGGCAGCCCCAGGCACATTGCAAGGGATGCCCTGCAGTGTGGCAGGGCTGGGTACTGGAGGACACAGGTAGCACTAAGTACAGAGGGGCCTCATCCAGCTCAGCAAGACCTGGATGTGGCCAGAGCCCACCAGGGTGGTGCAGGGAGGTGGCTGAGTTTGCCCCATCACAGGGAAACCTGCGGGGCCACTGTGTGGGAAGGCACAAGGCTCAGTGTCCTGGGTGGCAGGGTGGGTACTGAGGCCAAATCACCTCCATTCATAATCCCCAGGGTAAAGGGGAACATCTGCTACCCCACATCTCTGGGGAACATCCTTGCTGCTCCACATGCCATGAACTGGGGACATTTCCATTGTGTCGGAAGCTGTGGATTCAGGTGGACATCCCTCCCCTCCTCCACATCCCATGTCTCAGTGGGGATGTTCCTGTTGCCCCACAATGAGTTCAGTTAGGCTATCCCTTCTGCTCCACATCCCATGGCATGATAGGGGCTGATGTCCCCACTGCCCCTTATCCCATGGCTTGTGGGGGAACATCCTTGCTGCCCCACAGCCCTACCTTCACCACAATATGGCACAACACGGTCCCTCTGCCACCTCTGGGCCAAGTGCTGCTGCAGGGTGGCAAGTCGGGGACGGTGCCATGGCATGTGTCACCCTCACCCCACCATCCCTGCCCACAGGGTGAGCCCGGGCCCTGGGGTACCCCTGCGTGCTGAAATGGCCACAGGTGTCATCCGGCCCCTGGCTGAGCTGCGGCTGCCCTCGTCCTTCCCGCATGGCCTGCTGCTGCCCACACGCCCTGAGCCCGATTTCCCTGACCTCTCTGAGGAGGAGGAAGAGGAGGAGGACGAAGAAGAGCCAGTGGAGGAAAGCATGAGGCTGGAGCTGGCTGTCCCCAGTGCTGCCGAGACCACCCTGCAGCTCCTCAAGTTTTCAGAGCTCATCAGCTGCGACATCCAGCGGTACTTCGGGCGGCGGGGCCGGGAGGAGGCTGCCAGCAGCCGCAGCGTGCCTGAGGACTGTGGCTTGCCCTGCTGTGCTGAGGCCCAGCCCGAGGATGGGGCTCCGCAGGGCGGCCCCAGAGCCATGCACAGGCTGGGGCCACTGGCTGAGCTCTTCGAGTATGGCGTGCACCGGTGCCTGCCGCCCCGGGTGGCCAGTGGCAAGACGCAGCGGCTGGAGAGGAAATATGGCCACATCACCCCCATGCACCGGAGGAAGCTGCCACCCTCCTTCTGGAGGGAGCCAGGCCCTGGCCCTGGCGGCCTTCTCCACAGTGGCACCCCTGACTTCAGTGACCTCCTGGCCAACTGGACGGTGGAGCCGGGGCTGGAGCTGCCAGGTGCCGGGCAGGACCTGCCACCCGAGCCGGGCCGTCTGGGGCTGGAGGCTGAGCCCTTCACTGGGCTGTGACCCCACTGTGACCCCGGTGGCCCCTGGTCCTGCCACGTGCCACCCAGTTAATAATAAATCCTGTGGCTCCAGTGCCAGAACCAGGGCATCTGGAGCTGCTGGGTCAGAACTGGCACTGGGATGAGTGAATAAATGACTCCCAGCAGGCCCCAGCGCGTGCAGTGTCCATTGCCATCCGCCGGTGCAGTGTCCCTGCCACTGGTGATAAAGGGTCACTGCTTGGGTGGCCCTCGGCCGCCCCAAGAGCAGGAGGAGGAGGGGAGTGCAGCGCTGGCAGGAGCCAGCAGCCTGTGTTTACTCTGCGGCCCAAGTCAGTGGATCCCATCCCCTTATCTTGGCCGCGCTGGAACAAAGGGCGACGCAGGGCCTCATAAAGCACCCACCCAGCTGCCAGCACCCAGCGGGGACCCGCTCCACCTCACGTCAGCACTGGGGAACTAGACCCCCACTGAGAGCAGGGCCACCCTGCAGCCCCAGAAGGGCAGCTGGCCCTTCCCTGCAGCCCCCACTGTTACCAAGGCCCAGCTGAGGCATTCTCTGCTTTGTGGTGGGCTCTTTGTTGGCCTTGAAAGGGAAAAGTACCCAGGCAGGGGCAGCCACCCCCAGCACTCCAGCCCTGCCAGGGGGGCTGAGGAAAGGGGGGGGGGGGGGCCCTGGCATACCCCTATGCAGCCCCCGCCTCCTGCCCTCCACCACCGGCAGTGGGGACAGGGCTCAGCTCAGCCCCAGGGGGAGATGATGGACAGAGATGGTGCTGAGCCAGGGCTACAGCACTAAGGGAAGAAGGGAAGTAACAGACAGGCAGCACCACCCCAAAAGTACAAAGAGGCTTTATTTCAGCACAGTATCCTGCAGTGGAAACCCCTCCAGGCACCACTGTCCCTGCCTGAGGGAGGAGGGGTAGCCCCAAGGCATGGGGCAATGCCAAGGTGAGGAGCAAGGATGGTGGGAGAGGGGAGGTGCTAGGGCTTGAGCCCTCCTCATCACCTAGAGGAGTGCAGGTTCTGCTCCCTCTCCCTGGCAGCTTGAGAGCTGGGGGGGGCGGAGGGGAAGTCAGAGAGTGCCTGGAGGGGCCCAGGCTGCTGGAAAGGACCAAAACAAACTGCAGAAAGTGCAGAAATACACCCAGAGTGACTCTGGACCACAGCATGGGCAGAAGGGAGGCAGCAGCAATGGTGGGAGGAGGGCAGGAGTGGCAGAGTGGCACACACTAGGACCAACACTGCTCCAGAGCAGGCACCCCTCCCCCTCTCTGCCCTGAACCCCAGGGGTGTCTCCTCCTGTGCAAGTTGGGGTCAGAGCAGCTGAGGGAGCCAAGAAAGAGCAAGAGGCAGCAGCTGCTGAACCACAGCAGCCCCTTTTATTGCACAGCCGAGCAGGGCAGGGCCCCTTCCTTCGGCTGGAGAGTCAGAGGTGCAAGCATCTGCCCCAGGGCTCAGCCCAACCCAGCCAGCAGGAGCACAGGGCAAGGGGGACAGGGCCCTAGGAGCAGGAGGGAGTCCCACCCTGTCCCCTCTGCTCCTCACCCAGGCCCTGCAGCAGGAGCCAAGGACCCAGATAGCCCAGGCTAGGTGGATAAAGCAATGGAGGCCCTGTGCCATGGCAGAGTATGCCCAGCTCCGAAGGGCACTTCTGCTCTCCCTGGCACACTCCAGCCTTCCCCTAACCCTCAGGGAGAGCCCGTGTCAGGAGATAACAGAGCCAAGTGGGTATTCTGAGCCCTTGGGGAAGCAGAGGAAGGGGGGAGGAGGCAGTAGATGTAGGAAGGCAGCAACAGGCAGGAGAGCCAGGGTAGCACAGCCATGCCAATGCTCTGGGCACTGCAATGCCTGCAGAGGCTAGCCCTGTCCTCTCCCTGACTCCCACAGAAGAGGATCCCCAGCCCCAAGGAGTCAGGGCACATCTCTGCTGGGCAGTGCCCTGCTGCATCACGTCTGTGCCAGTGAGAGCTCCTCCAGGCCTTCCTTCCCCAGACGGTACCTGGCAAGATCCTTTCGGGTGACCATGCCCACCACCTGCCAGGAAAGGGACAGGGTATAGTCCCGCACTGGGAGGGGCAGGCTGTGTCCCTGTCGCCCCTGACATCGAGGGGCCCAGGCTGCCCCCATGCAGCGAGCAGGGACTCACCTCATTGCGATTGTCTACAACTACCAAGTGTCGCAGTCCCAGGGCTCGGAAAAGCTTGAACACCCGTGGCAGAGAGGCCTCCTGCAAGGCAGAGCAGGGTTCTGGGGGCTGCGGCATCCCCAGCTAGCACCCATCACCCACGCAGGACCCCCAGCACACTGGGGTGCAGAGAGGTCCTCGGCCATTACCTGAGGCACAGTGTAGGGCGAGGGGTTCATGAACTCGCTGAGGTCGATCATGCATTCACGCTCGTCCTGGGAGACGTGGATGGACTGGATGGGGGGGAAGCGGGGGTAGGCATCCCGAAAATCCTTCAGCTTCAGTCGCCGCTGCACCAGGCTCAGGTTGGCTCTTTCCACAAAAACCTTGTGAGGAAAGCAACCATCAGGGCCTGTCCTGCAGCGCTGGCAGGCACTAGGGCCAGGGTAATGCACAGGGGAGGGGGCAGGATGGCCCAGCTGCAGAAGGGCGTTTTCCATTCACTTGTGAATGGGTCTGTGAGCCCAAGGGGGTGCGGGATGATGCTGAGGTAACTGCAGCACAGCTCAGCAGCCCCCACCATCTCCTCAGGTGAGCTGAGGGAGGTAACAGGGACCCACCACCAGCTCCTCCCAAGCAAGGCAGGCAGCAAGGGTACTGGGGCTCAGACAGCCCTAACGGCCTCCATGGGGCATCACCCACCTTGTGCTTCAGCAGGACGATGAGCTGGGAACGCAGGATCAAACCCCGCAGTCCTGCCACCTGCAACAGAGCACCATGCATGAGACAGGGTTGGGAAGTGGAGGTGGGGAGCAAAGGCAAGGCTCTCACATCATGGCCAGCCCTTGGAGGGCCAGCTCCCAGCTGCATCCCCTCACAAGCAGCACCCAGCCCACCTGCGTGGCATCAGGGTTGCTCTCCACCACTGGGAAACCGTTGTGGTTGGAGGAGGTGTCGCTGAGGATGTCCACAACTGTGCCCACGCGCTCGATCCTCCGCAGGCAGGTGACAGGAGTGCTCATGACCTCCCTGCAGGGAAGGCTCAGTGTGAAGTGCAGCCCCACGACAACATACACCAAATAGCCCCCCACTACACAGGCCTCCGCAGCCCTGATGCCTCCTCTGTCCCCAAAACCTGCCAGGGACACGGGGGGGGAATGCAGTGCAGGCCACACTCCCTGCTGGGGAAGAGCTGGGCTAGTGGCACCAGGGGACAGCAGGATGCTTCAACTGAGCTTTGCCACTGCTTCTATTTCCAGCTCAGGCCAATAGTGTGGTCCGAAAACTACCACTCCAGGATGATGAGCACCCTTCAGCCCACCTACCTGGCTGTGAGGGAGTGGGATGTCACTGGGGCCTCCCAGTGCAAGAAGGGCACGCTCTGCAGCTGGATGTGCATGTCATAGAGCCCCTGCAATGAGGGACAAGGTGTCAGGAGAAGCCTGGAGAGATTCTGAGGGATACAGCCAGGCGGCAGCTCACCTCAAGAGGGAGCATACACTTATCCTTTCTTCCACAGCTCCCCAGCACTGCCACCCCTACCCCAGCCTCTTAGTATATCCTGGTGAGCACACCAGCCCTCACCTCCACAAAGTAGTCTCCCACAATCTTTGCTGTCATCAACACCAGCATGATGGGGAAGCCGTAGGTGACATTGCCTGTTGCCTCCATCATGATGACCGTGAGACTCAGTGTCATCCGCACTATCCCACCTGCAAGACACACCCATGGGGTTGGGGAGTTTAGGAGAGCAGGGTAGCTCTCCCACCCCTTCACTCTGCCCTAGTGAAGCCACATCTGCAGTATTGTGTCCAATTCTGGGCTCCCAAGTTCACAGAAACAAGTAACTGTTAGAGAGAGTCCAGCAGAGGCTACAAAGATGCTGAGGGGACTGGAGCGTCTCTGTGCTGAGAAAAGGCTGAGAGCCCTGGGGCTGTTCAGCTGGAGAAGAACAGACAGAGGGGATCTGATCAATGCTGATCAACAGCTAAAGGGCCCATGGCAGGCAAGGGGATGGGGACAGACTCTCGTCAGTGGTGCCAGTGACAGGACAAGTGGCAACAGGCACAAACTTGAACCCAGGGGGTTCCATCTAAACAGGAGAAACTTCTTTGCTGTGAGGGTGGCAAAACCTGGCCCAGGCTGCCCAGAGAAGTTGTGGAGTCTCCTTCTCCGGGGAGATTCCAAACTCGCCTGGACAGTGGGATCCTGGGCACCCTGCTCTGGGTGCTGGAGCAGGGGGGATGGACCAGATGATCTCCAGAGTTCCCTTCCAGCCCCCACCATGATGGGATTCTGAGTCTGTGATTCTGTGAAACGTGAGGTGAGGGGACTGCAGAACACCCAAGGCTCCTGAGCGCAGTGATCCATAGCAGCCCACACAAGCAGGGGGGCCCTGGGTGAACCCAGCCCTTGCTAGTGCCCCTGCACCGCTTATGCTTGGAATCTGACAGCCGGGCCAGGCTTCAGCTGGGGAAAAAGCTGTGCCAGGGAAGCAGGGATTGCTTCTTCCCATGTCACCTTCACCCCAACTTGAACTCCTGCTCATGGTGGCCATGACTGCGCTGTGGGCAACTCACCCAGTTGTGCAGCGGCTCCCATCAGGGCGTACTTCCCGGGGTCAGCCCAGATCTGAACACAGGAGAGAAGCCAAGTCAGCTGCTGACTCCAGTGCATCCAGAGATAGTGAGCAGCACCCTGGCCCCCAAAACCCTCTTCCAAGTGGGAAGCTGTGTCTGAGGCTGTCTAAACAACCCAGCTGCTGGCTGGGCTCTGTCAGGATATGGGAAAGCCCAGACCCAGCTCAGGAAGACCTCAAGCGAAGATCCAACCCGCTCCAGAGTGCTGTGCCAAGCTATGAGCCAGATCCATGCACACTGCCTGCCCAGAAGCAAGGCAGAAGGGCTGTGTGCCATGGTTTCCACCACCCAACTCGCCTTTCCCACCGAGGACTCACCGAGCCTTTGGTCAGATAGGACAGGGAGATGCCAAAGAGCCTCCCCCAGGCAGCACCGATCAGCAGGGAGGGGATGAAGACCCCTGCGGACACTGTGAGGCCATAGGTCCAGCAGGCCAGGAAGAAATACATCACTGTGAACATGCCCAATGTCATGGGATTGTAGGAACCTGAGATGACAGAAAACAGAGTCAGTGCTGGTCCCACAGCCCAGGATGAGGGCTGTGCCACCACAGCAAGACCCTGCTGTCCCCAGGTCTCAGCCTACTGTTATTTTAGGATTGCTGAGCAGCTCAGTCTAGTTTGAACAAGTCATTTGGAGGCTCTCCCTCACAGAGAGGTCAATGCGCTGAAGCCCTGAGTCAGGGAGGACCCAGCACTGCACAGAGCAGCCCCAAGACACAGGACAGTCTTCACTTGGCTGCACCCTCTGTGCTGAGGGTCTAGAAATTCAGAGTTGCCTGCTCCCTGCCAATGTGCAGCTGGGCATGGAACTCAGACCAGCAGGCAGAGGTCCAGGGGAAACTGGAGCTGGAACCTGGGAGCCAAATTGCATTTCTCAAAAAAATCCAAACCCCAAGATCCACCTCCACAACCCAACCAGAAGGTAAAGTCATTCCAGGGCAAGAATTCCTGCTAATTAAGAAAACAGCCAGGGACGTTTCCAGACTTCAGACAGCCAGTGAGGGGCAGATGTGTTCCCACACAACTCAGAAGCAATGGCTTGCAAACACAAATGAAAAATAACAGGTCCTCATCCACAAGCTCCCAAGACCATGTCCCCTTGGACAAGCTCATAGGTGCCACCAAGCACAACATCCATTCTCTTCCTTCCACCACCCCAGGAAAGGAGCATGCACAGTGCTTTGCTGGATCCCATCGTGCCTTCAGGGAGCCATGCTGGTCATCCCCTGCCTCATCCCATGAGTGGCCAGAACAGGTTGGCCAACTCATGCAAGCCCAGCCCCACTCAAGGACCTGCTTGCCATGTACACGGACCTGGAGGGTCATGGAAGAGGTTGACAACGCTCTTCTCAGGTGTGTTAAAGAAGGCTGTGGCCATGGAGTTGTACTCTCCATCAGCACAGAAAAGCTGAGGGGAAAGAAAAGAGAGTTAGAAGTGGCAGGTCAGGGCTGCCCAGCATCAGAGAATGCTGTCAGTCTCAGGGGAACGTGTACTGGTGAGGAGGCAGCTCTGGGCACCATGCTCAGGTCTCCAGCTCTGCCTGCAGCAGAGAGCATCGACTGTGAGGTCCAGTGCCACAAAACCCAGCAGGGTCTCATCTCCCTGACCAGCCCAGGCTCAGGGTTCTACAGCATCTCCTACCTGCAGGGGATATGCCACCGAGCTCCCCTGGATGGGCTGGCAGTCCCTTGAGCAATAAATCATGACAAACCCCACGGTCGCCGTCACTGCTGCCACCAGCATGGCTTCAACCACCTGGAGACAGGGCCGGTGGATGTACCTGCGAAGGGAGAGGAGGACAGAGGGTGGCACCCAGGGGCACAGGCAGAACTGCCCACAGCCTAGACTGGCTTGGCATGTCACATCAGGCATATGGACAGGATGTCTGCCTCTGCTCCCTTCCCTGACCATGCCAGGCTGTCCTGCACTCTGTCCTCTGGAAAAGCTGTTGTGAGGACCTGGGGCAGGAGGCCAGCAACAAGAGCAGCTCTGCCTAGCCAGCTCCAGCAGATCTGCCTTCCTCCCCTGCATAGAGATGGGCACAGCTCCCATGGAGAAGCTGGTGTGACCTGGTAGGGAGACAGCGCAGAGCCAAGCCCAGAAACCCCAAGAAGAGTGATGCCCTGGAAGCTGCTGCAGATCCCTGACTGCTCCACTGCCACAGGTCATGAGGCTGATCCAGGTGCTTGAAAAGCTGGTGACAAGTATTGGCTGTGCGAGGCTGGGCTCAGATTGCTTTAGCAGCTCCCTCTGTTCTGTTGTTACTTTCCTAAGCACATAACAGTCAGGTCTGCAGAGTCTTTCCACTTCTCTGGGCCCTTAAGTCACTGAAGGGAAATACTTAGCAGGGTCAGGTAACAGTAGGAAGCTATCAGTCCCAGCCTCACCCATAGACAGTGAGAGGCATGTGGCCTCTGCCTTTCAGCTTCCAGGGTCTTCTGTTGCTCATGTTAAGTGTGAGATTACAGCCTTGCTCTGTTTGGGAACACCACTTCAAGGGAGCACAGAAGGCACCAGCCAACCAGTCAATCACCTTAGTTATCCATGAGGTCTTACCTGATCCGGAACATCGTTAACCAGTAATTGAGGGCATTGAACAAGGCCCCAAGGATTCCACCTGCAAATGCAAAGAGAAGAAGCTCAGCACACAGGTGCCAGGCTCAACTACAGCTGCCCAGGAATCAAGGAAGCCAGGAAGATCAGGAGACACCAACAACCCATTCAGCATGACCAGAGCCCCAGGACACGTGGAGGCTGTCCCTGCAGAGAGAGTCAGGACCTGACACCAAGAGGAGGCTGGCAGCACTGGGCTGGCCAGGGTACAGTGTCACAACACTGGCACTGGGCAGGCGAGGGACAGGCCATGTCCACAGGGCTAAGGGCAGCTCATCTGAAATCAAGGGGCTGCCCATGACTGCAACACACTGAGCCCACTCAACAGCTTTGCAGTAGATGGATTAAAGGGACTTGCCTTTGCTACAGGGTAAGGGTTCGCTCAGGATCCAGGTCTCACCCCTACGAAAGCCCCACAAGCAGTCTCTGCTCTGGAGTTTAATGGATTTCCCATTCTCCTCAGAAAACTGGATCCAAAGCTTTTTTGGCCCAGAGAGAGAATAGAGGAAGCTATTCAGACAAATCAAATTAAAAAAGCAGCACTCTCTTACCAACCACTCCCATGAAGATGAAGATAGGAATTTCCTGGATCGTGTATCCCATTTTCTGCAAGCAAGAAAGGGGTTTCAGATCTCCCAGCCCATCTGCAGCCGGTCACTGTCTGCTGGGACAGCACAAGCCCGTGCTGGAGAAAGGCTCCCAGAGCTGCCCCAAAGTCTCCACTGGACATTCTGCAGCCCCCAGACCAAGCAGTAGCTGTGGAAAAGCCTTCTGTTGGAGATAGTGGAGCTGGAATCTGGCCAGATACCACAGCCTGCTATGGCAAAGCCTGCCTCAGTCCCTGGGTGATGTTTTAAGACAGACTGGTGACCCCAACTGGTGGCTTCCAAACCCCGCCACCCCCCCAGCAGAGCCCTACACAGGGAATATCTGTGCCATACCTCATTATCAAACCTGCCAAAGTTGATGAGCCCAGGGCTGGAAAGATCCCAGGCATTGCCATGGTAAACGCTCAGGACAGAGTTCAGAGTGAACGTAGAGATCATGGAGGCAAAAAACTGGAAGGAGACATCCCAGTCACTGCCAGACACCTCCAGTCTCACTCCCTCACTGTATGCCCCCACACTACTCCAAACCACCCCTTCCGAGTTCCTTGGGTAGGGTTTGGCACCCATGGTGCCATGGGGACAAGATGTCACATCCCCTGTGGCCGCACTCTGGGCAGTTTACACTGACCAGGAGCTCGCTCCTCTTGCGTCTCAGCTGCCATGAGGCACAGCCCAAGGCAGCTTCTTTGGAAAGGAGTGGCAGGAAGATGGAGCTCAGCCTGGCCCAAATTCAGCCCCTGAGGATCAGGGCACAGACAGGGAGCTGGGATGCTGCTCCCCAGGATGGTTACACATGGCTGCCCAGCTGGGGTGGCAGGAGGCCTGGGGCTGTGGGGCACTGGGGAAAGGCAATGCCTCACACTGGAGCTGGCAGCCCTCAATTTACTGCTTCGGTTTCCCAGTACTTACGATTCTCCATGTCAGGAACTGGTTCCAGAAGGAAGCCCCTTCCTCCAAGCTGAAGAGGACACCCCCTGCAAACATAAGACACAAACACCTTCACAAGAGGCATGTGCCACAGACCCTTTGATCACAGCACCATCTGAGACATCCAAATTCACCCCGGCCAACATGCACCACACTGCCCCTGACCTCACAAGCTCCAGCAAAGGGACCAGCAAGCCCACCAAGCCATGAGTGATGTACTGATCACAGTGAAGCCCCTCCACTGCCCTCATCCATCCCATGGAGGCACCATTGGGGATCCAAGAGAGATGATCCCCCTTCCTCTCTCCCCAAGACCCACATGGTGTGGCATGACAGCTTGGAGAGGGACTGGGCACTTTGCAGGAGGGCTCCTGCTATGCCCTAGGCACAGCAAGTGGAGCAACCTCCTGCACAAGATCCATGTGCAGGCACTGCTCGGCATCAGAGAGCCAAGATACGTACCCACGGGAGCACCAAATGCAGCTGAGACACCAGCAGCAGCTCCAGCTGAGACAAAGTCCCTTTTCTCTGTGTCTCTGCGGAAGTATTCAAAGATCTGAAACACAGAAGTGAAGGCAGGTTTAGGACTGACCACAAACATAAGTTTAGAGGAGACACAGGGTGTGCCATATATGACCTCAAGCCACTGGTGTGACCCCGAGAAACAGCCCAGTTTGGGCCCAGGAGTGCCACATGCAGCACCAACCTTAAAGTCTCGCTTTAAAGATGTGGATCTTCCCTGGGAGATCCCAGCAGCAATCACCGCTCCTGAGTGAATCATGGGTCCTTCCTACAGGCAGGAGAACAGGGTCAGATCAGAGAAGGAAGAACCCCAGGGACAGTGAGGGACAGCTGAAGGCTGCTTAACAGGTCACAGCCCTGAAGAAGCTGTCCGGAAGGATTTCCCTTTGGGAAATACAGACCTTGCTGTGCTCCACCCTTTAAATCCTCCTTCCAACAAGTGACTCCCATGGCCACCTCCTGTTTCCACCAGCACTCCCTTCAGCCAAGGGAACAGAGGCTTTCCTTGCCTGCCTTTGATCCCAGGAAGCTAGAAAGGTCCCAGAGGGGCCCATCTCACATTTGCAGGGCCAACCACTGATGGGATGTAGCTGCTCTCCTGCCCTCAGCCTAGCCACACACAGGCTGGCTCGATGGCACTGCACACCCTGGGGACTGGCACCACACACACTGGATGCTCCCTAAGCCTGGCCACACTGCAGTCACCTTGGCCACCAGACCAACGAGAAAAACTGGGAAGTCACTGCGGGGTCCCCAGTGTCCCATCCCCTGCATGGGGCCGGTGATGGGCTGTGGCATATTTGCCAGGAGCAGGTACCAACATGTTAGCAGTGTGCCAGAGAGAGCTTTGTGCACATCACCTTCCCAACAGCCAGGCCACCGACCACCGAGAGGATGACTCCACAGACTTTGATCACCAGGGTCTGAAAAACAGGGAGGACAGACACAGAACATCACACAGGCGGCACAAGGAACATGACTGCAGCAGCCACACCCTCAGCCCCCCACTGTGGCAGTGGGGTCGGTCAACTTTTACTCTGGCCAAGAAGAAAGATTACCAAGCAAGCTGTTCTTCCCAGTCCCTTTAACTGCCTGACACTGGGGGAAAAAGCCACAGAGCTGGGCAGCCAGGAGCTGGCACCAACTCCTCCTCTGCCACAGCACAGGCAGGGACCACCCCATGAGGACACAGCACATCCGTGTCCAGCCCAGCAGACAGGGTCCCATCATGGGTAAAAGGCACACATCCCACCACCTCCTGCTTCCTACCTTGAGGCGGACAACGTGTGGGATCTTTACCCCATTGAGATAGCATTTGATCTGAGGGATGCCACTGCCGGCTGCGACGGGCTGCAGGAGCAGGGAGAGAGAGGATTAGTGGCAGCCACATACAGGATGGGGACATGCTAGCCACCTTAGCCCTGTCTCTCAGCACAGGGCACACGAAGCATATCCTTGGGGAGATGAGGCCAACCTCTATTTAGAGCCTCCAGAGGTGGGCTTGAGGGAGGCACCCACTGCCCCTAAGGGCAACTGTGTCAGGAAGAAGCATCTGGGATCTCAGGGGACACTAAGGCGTTCCCACCACCGTGCCATGGTGAGAGGCCCAGTGCTACAGAAAGCTTACACACAGTGTCCAGGGAGAGCAAGGGCAAAGCCAGAAGGAAGGCACTGCTGACACAGAGTGGCCCATAGGAAGCCATCAGCCCCTCCCAGCCACAACCAGCTCCCAGTTTGTTCTCCATGGGGTGTGCCCAAGGCACCCCACTAGCCTGCTCTCTGCCAGTGCTCATGTACGCCCAATGCAGAGAGCTTGTCAGAGCTGCGCCTGTGCTCAAGGCTGGAGCACACCCTCTGCCCCAGGCTGTCAGGGCTGACAGCAAAGAGCAGCATGTCCCAGCACTCTGACAACCCTGGAGAAACTCAACAGCACAGCTGGAGCCAGTGCCAAGGAACTGGGGCTACCAAGAGCCAATCTGGCAGGAATACATTTGCTATCACACAAATTTGCACGTTTTCTGAAGACATGATACTGCTTCCCCCATGTAAAGAGCCAGGGTAGTAGGCATAGGATTGCTCCAACCCAGACCAGTTCCAAACTCTTACCTCTATGAAAGCAACAATCACAGAGCCCACCATCACCACACTGGCGTTGAGGGTGGCCCAGAGTAACAGAGAGAAAGACAGGCCACCTTTCTCTGTGAACTTGTCAATGTCTGAGGAAGAAGCTCAAGGAAAGGCCAGTCAGTTGGGTACTACTCCTCCCACCACAATAACATGTCACTAAAATGCTTCTTGGGCTGCAAGTGCACTTAGGGCAGCCAGAGCTGCTGTGAGGAGCCTCCTCCAGCTGCCCAGCCACAGCTCAGCCCTGCAGAGCAGCCACGCACATGGCATCACCTTGGGTGGCAGCGATGTGCCACCAAATCCAGGCGAGAAACTGCTGCCCTCTTCCCAGCACCCCTCTCATGGCTACCAGGAGCCAAGATCCCACAGGTCTCAGCTGGCTGGTGGCCACAGCTCCATAGGAGGATACTGCCCTTCACCACCCGGTACTTCAGCCCAGCCAGGTTCTCCACCACGATGTCAATGAAGCAGGCAACAAGGCCGGTGAGGATGCCGATCATGGCACAGATGACCCAGCGCTTGATCTCCACTGTCCGGAAAGCCTGAGGGACAGAGAGCCATCAGACCCTGCTGCTGCCTGGCCTGGCCCGGCCCCTGACAGCATCAGGGGACTCCTTGCTCCTGAGGTTTTACAGCTCATCACAAGATGGTCAGTGCCCATAAATCTACCATGACTCAAGTGCTGCTTTTGAGCACAACCTCCCGCAGCATGGAGGAGCCACCCAGCAGCTGGGCAGGGGGAACAGCTTCCATGGGACATCGGGCTGTGGGGATGGTGGGGAGTCAGGTCACAGCGAAACTCACTGTGTGGTTTATCCTCCTCTCCTCCTCCAGGAACAGCTGGTTCTCACTGTTGTCATAGTCCAGGCTCTAGTTCAGGAAAGGAGAGATGCTGTTACCATCCAGCACAAGGGAAGAGAGGCCCATGCTGGGGAGGGCTGCCCTCAGACTCTCACCCCTGCCCCTCCACAAGCCTGTCTAATTTCCCTCCTTTGATCCCTCTCCTTCCCCCACTGAACCTGCCTCAACCAGGCAGCCACAAGCTCTCACCCCATGAACTTCACTCGTTGCATCCCAGAGGGCAGATCCCAAGGGGAGATGGGCACTTACCTCGTACTTGAGTGACAGGAGCTTCTCATTGTGGGGGATTTCATTGGGATGCTGCCGAGGGAGCTCCGTCTCCTGTGGGATGCGACGCACAAATTAGAATGGCCAGATCCAAGTCCAACCCTCCCCTCTGCCATATAACTGCTGGTTTAACACTAGTTTTTATGCTCAGAAGAGGGAGGGAGGAGTGTAGCTGCCTCGTAGGCTGGGATGTAGGATGATTTTCCACCAGTTGGTGGATGCATGTGTTTTAAGGCAGCTGGAACAGGATATCAGGTGCACACCCTCCCCTACTGCCTCTCCACCCCTGGGTAGGACCTTTCCCCACAAGCAGATGGAGGGTTTGCCCAGCCAGGTACCATGCTTCCATGTTGATTTGGCTCCATGCTCCAGTGGAGGGCAACCTTTCACTTAAGCAGGAAATTCCTTTGGCTGAAAGCAAGGAGCTATTTCAAGCAGGCCCATATTTTTGGTCAGAAACCAAATTCTGTTTCCCAAACGCCTTTGATTGTACAAGCTGTTCCCAGCTCCCAATTAGGGCATTTACAGAGGATGCTGGAGGAGCCCCCAGGGCAGCAACACCCAGCACCCTTCCCTGACCCCATGTTACAGCTACAGCCAAAGCAAGTCCAGCTTGTCCTCCAAGGCCCTGGATTAAGACATATTCCTTCCATTTTAAAAATTCCACAAGAAATATTTAGCAAAAGTCATCTTGTTTGCTCTTCCTGCAGCTCTGGGGCTGAGGCTGGAGCATCTTGGGAAGAAAAGCTTTTCAAGTGTGCATGGGAGGGTGGAATCACTTGAAACCTGAGAGTTTTTGCAAGATGCCCCCTCTCCTGCTAGCCCAGTCTGCAGGGCTGAAACATCCTCTCCCCTCTCTTCATGTCAAGCTAGGCAACAGGCAAGAGAAGCAGCTTTAAAAAGCTCTCATGGCAACAAAGAAGAAATCCCTTCCCACCCCACCCACTTGTAGATTTGCTCCCATGGAAGGTCCCTGCACCACCAAAGAGGTGCAGGGAACTGGAATGTCCCTGGGCCAGTGCTGTGCTCAGGGGAAGCAGCGAGGGTCAAGGCAGAACAGCAGGCAGATGCCCACACTGCGAAGGTCACCCAGCCCAGAAGGAAACACAGGAGCCCTCGTGGGACAAGCAGGCTGGGGACAACACGACTAAAGCAGGTGTTAGTTCTGTTAGCAGAAGAAGGGAAGGGCTTTTGCTAACAGTCGGCCCCTTTCTGTGCCACTCACCAGCTCACAGATGTCCTCATTGAGGTCCACATTGCTCAGCTGCCCGATGCGCAGGAAGGAGGACGGAGTGAGCTGGGGAGAGAAGGGAAAACAGGGTCAATTCTGGAAGAAACAGGCACACGGGTGCTCAGGCTCTGTCACCTCACCAAGCTCTGCCTGTCTGCCTACGACCAGAGCACCCCAAAGTGTAGCACACACAGAGGGCTCTCAGAGGACACACCGAGGAGGTGAGACCACCAGCCTGGAGGAAACACAAGGCAGCAGCAGTCTGCAGGAGTTTGGGCAAGCTGCTCTCACCTGCTAGCTGGCAGATTTGGCTCACCCAGGGAAGGTGCCAGCCAGCAGTGGCTCCTTTGGCACTGGCAAAGAGCTGGTGAGAACCACCAACAGCCTCCAGCCAATGTGGCAGCCATCCAGCCAGCAAACCCATGCTGAGCAGCACGTTCCACACTCCCCTGGGGCTGGGGAGCCTCAGACTCCCCCCCCCAGCCCCAAACAGCAAACACCATCTCCACAGTCACAAGCACACTAAGACGTGCTGGGGCCATCTCTCAACTCACGTGCCCAGTCAGCAGTAACAAACGGCCAAGGGCATGTTTGGTTCTGCCACAGGAGCAGTTCCCAGACAGGGAGATGAGCACATTAACGTGTTTATTCCATGAGCAATGGGGACCAGAGCGATGGCCAGGGTGGATGCCAGCCAGTGCACACAAGAGGAAGTGGGGCACATTGCTCCAGACATCGGCATCTCTCTGAGCTGGCCCCAGCGCGATGCTGGGAAGGAGCATTTGCATGTCCCTCTGGGGAGCAGGTTCTGCTTTCTCTGGTGACCGTATGGGCTTGTTACTGGCAGCACAATTGCATAACAGAGGAGTTTTTGGACTATTTGGTGCACCTCTCACCACCTAGCCAATACAGGCAAGGGCTTGGGCTGCAGCTGAGCCAGCCTCCAGCTGGGCAGTGCCACAAGAGGACATGGCAGCAGCAGGCAAGCTGCCATCACCCCTCCAACTGTTGTGAAACACAGGGGTGCACAAGGGTGCAAGCAGCACTGGCACTAAGCACAGACCAAACATCACTCCTTAACATTAAGATCTTCCCCTCCAGAGTCTCACCACTCCCAAGCTGCCAGGCTACAGGACTGGCAAATAAAAGAGGGATGGTGACCAACAGCAAGGCCCTGGCATGGAGGTCCCTCTCTGCCAGCAGATCCCATATCGAGCCTCTGCTTCTTTAATCCCCACCAATCCCATCTGGAACGTGCAGGCCAGAGCAGCCGGAAGACACGCACATCACCACAGACAAAGAATAACCCTTTGTGTTTGCAGTCTGACCTATTTTCACATCTCTCCATCTGCTCCATGTTCTTATTCGCTCCCTGACCTGCAGGCAGGTTTTTCCCCAACTTCTCAAATCCTCTTCAGTGTCCTTTTGTTCCCAGCAGCCTGAACCCATAGGAGGGACTGAGCACAAAGGGCACCCTGCATCCAGTTTCAGACACTGGTTTGGTGAAACCAGCCTGGGCTTTGGTTCTGGCCTGCGATGGGTCCACAATCCCCATGAAAAGGATCCAGGTGCACCCTTTTCCCAGCAGCCAGAACAGATCACTGCAGGCTCCAATGAGCCAGACACACCCAGAGCTGTCCCCTCCCTGAGGGGACTTAGATGGGAACTTACACAGAGTCATGAGCAGGAAGCAGAACGGCCCATTTCAGTGCCTGCTGGTGTCCAGCTGCCCTGAAGACAGACAGGGGTCACAGCCAGGCCCTTGCCATCCTGGGGAAAGGAGAAGGGCACTGTCCTTACACTGAAACCCTGGGACAAAGCTGAGACCTTGTAAGGGAACCCACATCCACCTGGCTTCAGGAAGCACAAAGACTGAAAGTTCCCATTAGATGCCACATGCCCAGGGCAAGATCAAGGCAATGAGATGGGAATGGTGACTTGCCTTGTCCCCCAATCACACATGGATTCAGACCTCAGGCACCGCCACCTCAGACAGCACCAGCCCTTCGGGGAAATTCTCCTTATGCAAGCCACAGGGGTCTGCAGAAAGCCCAAACACAACAGAACCAGTGACAACCCCCAACACAGCCCTTCCCTATGGAGCAAGCAGCCGGGGCATGGCAGCTCTGCTCCCAATGGATTAGGCATCACCAGGACCCAAATACAGATGAAGGGAAAGGAGCTGCAGTGGAACATGAAGCTGAACTTTGTTAGACAAGCAGCGTGTTTTTACTATGCCCCCACCTCCTCGCAACCCTCCACATCCAGATGTGCCGAGCTGTTCTGTGAGCAGAGGGCTGGCTCATGTCTCGACCAGCACAGGGATCACATGTTGGGAAGACAAGAAAACGCTACTTCCATCAGCACCCGACTTTTATAAGAGGAATAGGGGGGATTCAGGCAGCTGGAACCCAAGACAAAAGGTTATTTGTGCATGGCTCAAAGATTCGCCAAGCACATGGCCAGTGCTACCCTCCTCTGGATGATTTTCAAACTCGGGCAAAAACAGCTGCTGATCCTAGGTACATATGATGTTGGCATGACCACAGTACAATTATCTCCACATAGCAACACACACTCTTGCCAAAACCCAGAGGACACAGACGGGTTAACAGCTCTCCTGTCCCAGGAGAGGCTCTTGGGCCAGCTGAGCCTGCCCCTGACAGTGGCACACGAACAGTGATGGCACCCAGCCCTCGATGTTTGCCCCAGTTGGGTGGTAAAGCTAATACCTTACCCATTTTGAGCTCTGCAAAGAGATGTCTGGAGCCTTGGTCTGGACCAAAACTGCTTAGCACCTATGTCAGCAAAGCATACTGGCAGGTAGAGCTGCTCCTGAGGCACCTCACCAGGCTGTAGGGAAGCTCCCCGAAGTTCAACAGAGGCAAATACAAAGCCCTGCACCTGAGATGGACATGTCTCAGTGTTTAGAAAGCAGTTTTGATGAAAGTTGTACAGCGAGCTGGTGGACAAGTTGAAGAGCAGTCAGTGGCACAAACCTGCAGTGGAGGTGGTTGACCACCTCCTGGGTGGTGCAAAACCAGAGCTAGGAGGTTCAGGGAAGGAATCCCACACCTCTTCCTGGCATCTGCAACGGCACACCTGGGACTTGGCATCCCACTTGGGCTCACCAGGACAAGGAAGGCACAGAGACACAGAGTGAGTCCAGCAAGAAGACAGTCAGAGGCTGGAGCACACAGCAAGATGTGAGCAGAAGCTGGTGCTTCTCAGGACACCTAAGAAGAGGTTACAGAGAAGACCAGACTCCCTTCAAAGATTCAGACTGATGGGGCAAGAAGCAGTGGATGAGCTGCAGCAAGGGGACTTCTGCTTTGATAGCAGAGACAAACATTCACCTCATAGGGAGTGACACACTGAGCCCGGGGATAAGAGAGGGCACAGAGTCTCAGTCCTTGGAGATACCCAAATCTCCACTGGACATGGCCCTGAGCAAGCTGGTCTAAGAGACCTGCTTTTAGCATGGGCTGGGCTAGAGACCCCCCAAGGCCCCTTCCCCTTTCATCGTGGTGCTGCCCACTCCAGCACTGCTCCAAGATGGACAAAAGCAAATTCAGGATCAATCTCAATGAGAAAAAAATCTAGCACCACCACCTACTCATGCCCTGAAAGTTATCTCCAAGGTTGAGCAGCAGCAGCTGCTGAATGCAGATAGCAGCACGAGCCCAGAACATCCCAGGTCTGAGGGGGAGAGAGCAGCCCTCCTGCCAACTTCCCCATTTGGCAAAGGTGACCAGAAGCCACGCTGTTATATGTGATGCCACAGCAGTGCTTGACCTCCAAGCAGAGCAATCAAAGAGTATTCCCTGTTTGCAAATAGCAGGACAACTCCAGTCAAGGCTAAAATGCCGTGGAACCAGCCTGGGCTGTGCACACAGTGACCCAGCACTGCCTCTCAAACATCACTCTGAAGAACCGTAAATCAGCAGTGTCTGACTCTGCTTCACAGCCCATTTCCACAGGGGCAAGCCAGCCTGTCCCTGCAGGACATCACCCACCCCAGTGACCACCATGTGGCGTGAAGACATCCCCCCATACACTGCCTCTTATCACTGTCCTGCTGCTCACTAACAAAACGGAAGCACGTGGTTTTCTGTTATCAGTGAGATAAAACGGAACACATCAGCCCATAACAGCATTGCAGAAGCAGTGGGAGAAAAGGAAGAGGATTTCCAGCCCCCAGGGCCTTCTTGGCCCCAGTGCATTCTGCCAAGGAGTCTCCAGTATCTGCTCAGGTGGGAAGGATAGTTCCAGTCTCCAGGACTCTGTAACCAGGCTGCTCACCAGTAGGGGAAGCTCACCATCACCAGCTATGGCAGCTTACAGGGGAGATAGGATGCAGGGATTTTGAAATCCTCCTCCTCTGACACACCACCACAGCTGTAATGAACTTCAAAACAACACAGCCATCATCCCAAAAACACACCACATCAGCAGATGATAAGGCTCCTCACCTCCAGGCCCATAATGGGGAGAAGGTGCTTGAACTCTCCCTGTGGTGTCACTGCTCGGCTATGATTTTGCTTCCAGCCTCCACTGCCAGTCCAGGGCACAGCTGCTCCTTGCCCCTCACCTGCACAAGGCCAGGAGATGCTGGTGCTGCCCTGGGCCACCTGTCTTTCTCCAGGTACCTTGTCTCACATACTCTCTCTGAAGAGAGGCAGCACAAGGTTAAAGCACCACCGTAGTCCCCAGTGATGCAAGCATCCAGCAGAAGGGACTAGACTCACTACAACCCCTCTGCTGGGACAGCTCCTGCCACCCCTTGAGAGCAACAGCTTTCCGGGGAGGTCCCAGCAGTGGTCAGGCAGGAAGAGGCAGCCTCTCCATCAATACCCACAGGGCACAACCTGCAGCCCATCCACTGGGAATCAGGGCTCACCCAGCAGACTTTTCCCTTTCTCCCCACCCCCCACCAAGACTTCCTGAGCACAGCAAGAATGGCAGCCCTCCTGTATCACCACCTGGCCACAAAGGCTGAATTTACACCCTCTTACTTGAGGTGAAAGAAAACAAGATCAACACCATCTAGAGATGCAGAATAAACACACAGGGGCTAAAATGGACAAGCCGCTCAGCAGCAGCCTGGTCCACATTATGGTGACCCCCTGCCCACCCTCCTCTCTTCCAGGCACATTATACCAATCCCACAGTCAAGGCATTTTAACACAAACACAGACCATATTCATGATGTGTAAGCAGTAAGCAGAAAAGGAGAAGCCTTTTCTTTTTTTTCTTTTTTTAAAGAAAAGCCTAATGATGGAAACTGTCTGCTCTTGCTAACACTGCCCACTTGCTTTTCAGTCTGAGAACTGAGACACATGGCTCAATAACGCAGGAAAGGGGCAGCCCAGGGCAGGCGTGGTGTTCAGCCTCTCACTTCTTGATATACTTGAGGCACTAAAAAGTCCTGGCAAGAGGACAAAGGCTCATCCAGCTCCAGAGCAACACTCAGCTGGCCCCAAAACTGGAGGGCACTTCAGGCACACCCTGTGGCATCCTTTCTATGGTCACGTGCATGTTTATCCAGCCCCTCCTCACCTCTCACCCACAGGTGCTCAATCTCAGTTTCTTGCATCAGTCAAGTAGGGAACTATAGACCCACATTTCCTTTTGCCACCTCACAATCACTTTCATTTCTATTAAACAAGCATGTGAGAAAAAGATGAAGCTCCACTAGGGACATTTTTATCCTACTACCACAACCCAAAGTTAAGTCTCCTGTGAGCTAAGCAGCTCTGGTCTCTCTCCGAGTCTCTGACAAAGCTGTCCTGACTTCGCACTTCCAACCTACACAAATATAAGGCATCTAGGTCAAATGACTGTCCGAGAAAGAGAAGCAGCTGCCCCACACTGAAAGTCAACCCCAGCATGTCAGTGATAACCCAGCCACCACTGCCAGGTTGGTGCCACTGCCAGTGGCACATGTGGCGTGGGCAGCCATGGGTTTGGAGCTCCAACAAGGTACTCATGCTCCTCCTTTGATAAGGAAAACACCATGGAGTGTCTTGTCACCAGCTGTGTGGACAGTGAGCTGTCCACACTGCGAAGGGACACAGGGACAATAAATCAGATTGGTAGAGCTGGGTCTCCACCACCCACTGTTCCTGCTGTAAGGGGGGGGGGGGCTCACGCATTTCTTCCAAGCCACCAGGAATACCCTTTCCTAACTGACCCACAGCTACAAGAGATGGTTAATCCCTATTTTAACACCCTTCAGACCTGCAGAATTCACCACAGGGTCTTTAAAGACAACCCATGCTGTGAACACAGGGGGTCCTGTTGTGCCGGCTAGGGAGATTTGTTTTCATTTTCACACAAGAACAGCTGCAACAGCACAGACAACTCCTTCCAGCCACCATGCCCCACTCCCGCAATGCCAGGCCGAGCACTTCCAGCGTAACGATCCCTGTATTACTCTCTAATTAGCTGCTGTTCTGACTTGCTCAGGAGCAGGACAGCAGAGAATCATGCTTAGCAAGATGTCCCTGCTAACAGCTGCCAAAGGCTGGCTCCTGCTTGGACTCCTGCACTTGCTCAGGCTCCTCCTGACCCTGCTCCTCTTCATTCTGCTCCTGAGGATGTTTTTCCCATTTATTGCAACCACCATATATTTGCTGGACCGAGTATAACTTTGTACCCTTTATACTGAAATTAGTATCAGTTTTGTCATTTCATTAAATCCATTTTCATTTCAACCCATGGGTCTCCTCTCCTTTTCCTGTCTAAGCTCAAGTTTCCCAGCAAACTCTCTACAGGAAATTCAATGATGTCACCTGACTGCAGCCCCTCTGCCACCAATGCTGGCACAGAAGCACCCTACAGACCTGGCCTTGCATTCTGACAGCCCATGGCCCTCAACAAGCACAGCTTCACTCCATAACAGGCACCCTGGCTAAAGCCATGGTATGCTTTGGAGAAGACCCTGCTAGGCAGGCTGCCTGAGTAACTGCCTCCGGGTACATTGAAGAGAGGTTTCTCTTCAGTTAATTACCCAAAATTGATTTGCAAGAAGGAACTGGCCTCCCTGTGTCAGTAACACCCCGGACTCCCTAGGAACGATGAGGGCAGCCCCAGCAGGCAGTAGCAGGGCCCTGCTCAGCACTATTTCCTGACCGGGGGACCATCTCAGTACCCACTGCCAAGGAGTGGGCAGAAGCCAGCCCCGCAGAGCTGCAGCGGTGTCCTGGCAGGGCACCGGCACCTCGTGATAGGAGCCGGTTGTGGCAGGACTGCCCGACGGGAACGGGGCACTGAGTCAATCCCCACGCTCAGATTTTCCTCCAGGAGTGACTGGAGTACCCCGTGCCTCGGCCACGGCTCCCTCCCAGCTTCTCTCCTGCCAGGTTCTGCTTTCCGCGGCACGGTGGAGCCCAGAGTAGCCCCGACCTGCCGCCGGGGAGCCCAGCACCCCACGGCTCTCTGCCAGCAGCCCCCGACCAGCCCCAGGGCAACGAACTCGTTGAAGCTCTATAGAGGCGGGGGATGCGGACAGGACCCCAACTCCAGCCCCCTTCCAGTGGCCTCTCTGCGCAGGAAGGCCGACACGTGGCAGATCCCCCTTTTCGGCGCTGACCCCCCGCCGGTACCCACCTGCCGGCCGCTGGCCGCCGCCCCGGGGCCGGTGCCGTTGAGCAGCGGGGTGGTCTCGCCCACTCGCCCGTCCTCGTCGTCGTCCTCGTCGTCACGGTCACGGCCGGACCAGGACACCTTCTTGGCGACGTTGGCCATGCGGGGCGGCAGCAGCACACACCTCCGCCGGCCCCTGCCTCCCGCACCGGCCGGTCATGTGACCGTCGCGCCGCCGCCCTCACGTGAGCGTTACGGCGGCCGGCGGGGCCGCCTCGCGGCACCATGGGAGCTGTAGGCCCAGCCGCAGCACCCTCCCGCCCCCCGCCCTCCGCGGTGACAAGGGGGCCGACCCCCCGAGACGCCGGGGCCTGCCACGGGCGTTGCAGCAGTGGCGGCAGCCCCGGAGGCAGCAGGGCCGCTGCAACGCCGCGCCCCGTGCCGGGCCCGGGCACAGCCTAAGGCCGGCAGCCTTGGCGGGGACCCAGCAGCAAGGCCCCGCCACTGCCGGGGACCGCGAAGCTTGGGGAGAAGCCGGAGCCGGCGCTGCTCCGACTCTCCTGGCAGAGTTTCGCAGGGCGGCCGTTTGGAAGCGCTCTGTGCGCTTCTCCCGAGCGCCCTGCAGCAGCACGGCTTGGCCTGGAGCTCGGCACTCCCAAGGAGCCTCCCCGGGCACACGGAACAGGCGGCACCTGGTCCGGCACCGCTGCCGTCACTCCTGGTTACGGGCTTTCCCGCGCTAGAGCTTTCCGCGGTGGCAGGGCAGTGCTGGCGCCGGTGGTGGCAGGGGACAGGCGGGGGTCACCCGCACGTGGCCCAGGGGCTCTGGCTGCTGGTGTTGAGCAGCTGCTGCCCGGCTCTGAGTGGTACTGAGTATCACACTGAAGAACCACACTGGAAATAAATTAGATTTCTCTGCCTGAAACATTTTAATAGGAACAACTGGGCTGTACATCCTCTGGGGGCAGGAGGTGATGACCTCCAGGCTTTGGGATAGGCCCTCGGACTGGGTCCCACCTCTGCCTTACTGGCTGCCAAAACTACTCCTTTTCCCCACCTCTGGTGGTCCCAGTTCTGAGACTCCCCCTCTGCCAGTTGTCCTATCACCCTGGGAGGATGCAGCTCATGCTGGCACCAGCACCATGAGCCAGCTGTGACCAGTGGGAGCTGGCACCATTCCCACTGCCAGACTCATCACTGGCAGCATTGGAGGTAGGGACACGCCACGCTCTGCACCCCACCCAGCAGCGAGGCATCAGCCAGCGTGAGGAGGGGGCCACGAGGCATCCCCCGGCCAGTTGCCATGCTGGCCACCTCCCCAGGCAGAAGAGCTCTGCGCCAGAGAGCGAAGCCAGCTAGGTGACCCACAAAAGCTTCTGTGGCACCGAAGTCCTTGCCAGGGTGGTCCTGCCCCCAGCCCAGCACCAGCGAGCCACCAGCAGGAATTTCATATCCCCGCTGGAAGCCTGAGCCAGCAGCCAGCAGCCGCCGGTCCACATAGAAGCGGTACCGGCCCTGGCCAGAGGACCAGGTGAGGCAGAGGTGGTGCCATTTGCCATCCAGAAGTGGCATCACTGGAAGCTCCCGAAACTGCCCATCCCCAATGATGAAGCGCGTAGAGCTGGGGAGGTCTCCACCATGGCCACGCACAGCCAGCTCACTGCCACCATCCTTGGTGGCATAGGAGAAGAGAGCACCAAGGCGGGGGGCTGGGGTGGCCAGCCAGCTGCAGATGGACAGTGTCCGCAGCCCCCGGTGTGGCCCCAGCCTGAGGATGGCCACGTGATTGGTGGAGGTGTTAGGGAAGAGCAGGATGGGGCCAGTGCGGCAGGCTGGGGAGGTGGATGCTGGAGTGGGGGCTGCATACGTACCCTCTCCTGACTGGTGGAGGGCTGGTGGTTGCTCCCGGGGAACAGCAGTCATGGTGGGGACCACTAGTGTCATGGCTTGGGCTCCCGGTGCTGTGTCATGAGGGTTCTCTGCATCTTCCTTGAATGCTCCACCAGGACCACCATCGTCT
Organism: Megaceryle maxima; assembly: GCA_024605025.1. Lineage (NCBI taxonomy): Eukaryota > Metazoa > Chordata > Aves > Coraciiformes > Cerylidae > Megaceryle > Megaceryle maxima. Next base: position 19,358 of record JANHGN010023845.1, on the reverse strand, counting down.
GCCAGCTGGTGCCCTTCCTCCTGCTGGCAATGCTGCCACCGTCGCATTTTCAGGCATTGAGGGCTGGGGGTGCTGGGGGCCACCTGGCCTTGCAGCTCCCACTCCAGCTGGTTGCCCCAGCTCTGGGCAGTGTCTGGCAGGCTGGGTGGCTTGGTGCCAGCCTCCACCAGTGCACCCAGTGGATGGGTAAGCGGGTGGTGCAGCTGGCTCAGGGCACCCACTGTCCCCTCCAGCTGCTTCAGCCTGCGGTGCAGCCGCCAGCTGGTGGTGGTCAGGCGGGCCAGCTCAGCAGCCAGGGCAGCTCGAGCAGCGGTGGCCACCTCCGCCTGCTCCGCCAGTGCCTGGAATCGTCCATCGATGTTGTAGGAGATGTTGTAGTTCCCGGCAATGCTCTGGAGATGGATCAGCGTCACCTCTTGAAGCCGGTGAAACTGCAAGGGAGCAAGGCAAGGTGGGGTGAACCCACACCCTGTGCTGGGCCCCTCCTGATGTCGCTCCTCCCCAGCCTGGCCTAAAATGCTGAATGCCCCCTGGCACAGGCCAGGCTGTGCCCCTGCCCTCTCACCTGCTCCTCCAGCCGCCGTAGCCGCAGGAGCAGAGGGCCAGGGCGGGTGAGGGGCCCCGGCGCCTGGGTCAGGCCACCGCGCAGGGCGGCAGCGAGGAGCAGGCAGAGGGGCAGCACCATCCCCGCCATGCCGCCGCCGGATGCTTTCTGCCTGTGCGGCAGGGCCAGCCCTGGCCCCCGCGGTGCCGTTCTGGCGCGGTCTCCACCTTGATGAGATCCGCAGCCGCCGCGGGCGTGTCCAACACCCGGGCTCCGGCCCCGCGGCCCCGGGCCAGGCCACTCCACTGGGGTGGCCGCCCCTGCCGCGGGAGCTTCCTGGGGCTTCGTCTGCCCGGGCCAGAGCCAGACGTGGGGTGCCGGGGCGGGGTGTGTGGGTGTGTGCAGGGCGGGCAGGGCAGTACAGGTAGTGCAGGCAGTACAATACACTACAGGAAATACAGTACAGTGCAGGCAGTGCAGTACAGTACAGGCAGCACAGTACAGTGCAGTACAGCACAGCACAGTATAATACAGCGCAGTACAGTATAATACAGTGCAGTACAGTATAATACAGTACAGTACAGCACAGTATAATACAGCACAGTACAGTATAATACAGCACAGCACAGTATAATACAGCACAGTACAGTATAATACAGCACAGCACAGTACAGCACAGTACAGTATAATACAGCACAGTACAGTATAATACAGCACAGCACAGTACAGTACAGTACAGTATAATACAGCACAGTACAGTATAATACAGCACAGCACAGTACAGCACAGTACAGTATAATACAGCACAGTACAGTATAATACAGCACAGCACAGTACAGTACAG
>JANHGN010023845.1:0-17870 GCA_024605025.1 Megaceryle maxima | reverse complement strand
ACAGTATAATACAGCACAGTACAGTACAGCACAGTACAGTACAGCACAGCACAGTACAGTACAGCACAGTACAGTATAATACAGCACAGTACAGTACAGCACAGTACAGTACAGCACAGCACAGTACAGTACAGCACAGTACAGTATAATACAGCACAGCACAGTACAGCACAGTATAATACAGCACAGCACAGTATAATACAGCTCAGTATAGGCAGCGTAGCCCCTCTGCGGCCCGCGAGCCACCACGGGGTGGCAGCACGTGCTCGCCGCAGCGTCGTCTGTGGGCGGAGCTTCATGATAATGGGCGTGGCTTCGCGATAGCGGGCGGGGCTTCAGGATCCTGGGCGGGGCCCCGGTCTTGGCTGCCGCGCTGCTGCCGGAGGCGTGTCCTGGGGCGGTGACGCGCTGCCCAGGCCCCGCTCCGTACCCTTGACCCGGCGGCAGAAGATGGCGGTCCTGCCGACCCTCGCCCGCCGGATCGCCCGGTCAGGTGCGCCCTGCCCTGCGGGCAGGGGCCCCGCGTGTCCCCGTGTCCCTCCTCTGAGGCTCCGCGTGTTTCCCCATGCTCCCTGCCGCCCCTCCCCTGACCTCCCCTCCCGCCTTTGTCAGGGTGCCCCGTGTCCCCCCTCCGTGGGTCGGGGTGTCTCCCGTGTCACCCCCGTGTGCTCCCTCCGTGGGTCGGGGTGTCCCTGTGTCCTCACCCTGACCATGCAGAGCAGTTCTGGACAGCGCACCCCACACCCGGGGGGGCTGTGCCTTTCTCGGCCCCACCTGGTTCTGTCCCCACAGGTGTGCTGCCCCTCTGCCGCCAGCCGCCAGCGTGGGGCAGAGCTGCCCTGCAGCCCGCCGGCCCCCTGCAGCCCCCCAGACTCCCGCTTATCCCGTGTCGTGCCTTCAGCAACAACAAGATTCTGGTGGAGCTGGACGAGAGCTCAGGTATGGCGGGTGGCACCTCTGCAGTGTCACCCTCAACCCACGGGGTGTTGTTAGGCACAGTCAGAGCCCCTTCCATGCCCCGTCTATAGGATGTGAGGCCCTGGGTGTAGAAAGCCACCAGATCCACAGATGTTCCGCTTTCACCTTTGCTCTCAGAGATAAGCAGCTGGGGACTGGAGTCTCACCAGTTGTGGGCACTCCAGGTGTCTGGGTGCTACTTGGGTGCCACAGTCACCATGGGCAGATCTTGTGCCCTGACCCCTGCCCATGTGTTGTCCCCTCTGTGGAGACCCTGCTTTAAGGTCCTGGTAGGGTGGCAGGTGCTTCTTCAGGGAGCAGCTGTTGGGATTTTCTGTGTTCTGGCTGCCAGGAAGGCAGCTGTCACAGGGCCATGTCCCCACACCAAACAAAGGGTCGCTCTTCTTAAGGCTTCCCAGGGCCTTCCTTTAGTTGCCAGGCCCCTGGGTGCATCCTCACGCTGTCCCCAGCCTGCACACTGCCAAAACACACAGACTCGGTGAGGATCTTTGGGGGTGAGGTAGTGCCATTTGGGAGGGCACAAGAGCTTGGAGCTGTTCCCGTGGTGCTGGCCAAGGTGGCAGTGCTGCCAGCAGGCTCAGAAAAGTGTGTGATCCCCTGGGCATGTGGTAGTAGAAGCTGGAGACTCAACTTTGTCCATTGAGCCCAGAGAGAAGGGAAATTCCAGTCAATGTGACTGAAAGGTGGCTAGTCGTTGGGACACACTGCATGCCACTGCATGCATGCTCATTCAAGCTGCAAGTTCCCCACTGTCTGAGTGAGCCCAGCTTGCAGGCAGGTCTGCACAAGGGCAAGGACCTGCCACTCTGGGGGCTTTCTGAGGAGTCAGTGGTGGAAAGACTTGATCTGGGTGAGCAGGGAAACAGGGAGATGGGTGACACTCCCTTGGGCAAGGCAGCACACGCTGCTGTGGTGGGGGGGTTCCGATGTCTCTGTGTTTACCATGGCACAGGTGTCGCCATGATGAAGTTCAAGAGCCCCCCAGTGAACAGCCTCAGCCTGGACTTCCTCACCGAGTTTTGCATAAGCCTGGAGAAGCTGGAGAACGATCGGGCCTGCCGGGGCGTGATCCTCACATCTGTACGTGTTGCCCTCAACTTGGGGTGTGAGCTGTGAGGGGGCAGTTTGTCAGGCATGGGGATCATTCCCTCCCTCATGTTCAGTCTCTTGGCTCCCTGGTCACTGGTGCAAGAGGGCCAGGAGGCAGCTTTGATCAGCTCTGGAGGGAGGGGAGTTTGGAAGGTCTGTGTTCTTTCTATGCCCTTTTCTAGCAGAATAACAACCAAGTATTGTCATTTGTCATGAAAAACAAAGCTGCTTATCTGCAAACTTGGCATGTGTGACTCTAGACTTGCCTGGAGGGAGCTGCTGGGAGGTGACAGTGTTTATTTTCATATACAATGTGGGTATGAGGTTGTGCCTGGGAGTGGGACAGGACAGGTTTTGTGCTGCATAGCTAATGTGCCTGCACAGGCACCCTGATAATAAGAAATCATGCTGCAAGCAAAGAGTCCCAGCCCTTCAGACCATGGTGATGGGACCATCCAGGCTGTGGGAGCACTGGGGAGATTGTTCCAGAACCCCAAAAACCCCTGGTTTAGGTCATATTTAATTATGGCTTTCCCTTTCATCAGCCTGCCAGGCTGAGTGCATTAGAGAGCTAAAGCCTCTGAGCAGTGACTCTGAGCGACATTTGTCTTTTCTCAATTCTAGGCCGTCCCCAAAATCTTCTCATCTGGCCTGGACATCACTGAGATGTGTGGGAAGAACACTGAGCACTATGCCGAGTTCTGGAGAGCTGTGCAGGAGACGTGGCTCAGGCTCTACGGCTCCAACATGGTGACAGTTGCTGTAGTCAATGTATGTCCTTTAGATCTGCCTTCCTAGTCACCCTGTGCTGTCTGTCACTTGCTGCAGCTTGTTTGCACCGTGTGGGCAGGGACAGATGAAAAATCAGGCATGTCAGTGCTGAAACAAATACAGGGATGGATTTGTTAGGGTGTCTGGGCAAAGTACATATTTTTGTATCCAGCTTGTTGGGGCGTGGGAAGGTGTGGAAGCATTGGGATGTTGCGGGCTCCATGTAAGCTGCAGAGCTTGTGCGGCACTCTTGTCCTGCTGACGGGGGCTGAGGTGCCCTTGGCAGTGTTCTCTGCAGCAGGAGCCATCTCCTGCCCCTAGAACTCAGCTGGGAGTCAGTCCTCCAGGTTAGAGGACCAGGAGGTTGTGGTGGTAAAGCCCAGAGGGGCATCAGTGGCAAATGAGTAGCAGAAAAGCTAAGTGGTTGATGCGGGAATCTAAAGGATGCCTGTTGTGCCCATCAGCTACTGTCTCCCTGACAAGACTCATAGGAGCCTCCCAAGGTCACTTGCTTGGCTGTGGCACTGCTTTGCTGGAGGGGAGGAGGTGGGAGGACAAGCACTGCCACAGGTGCTTGTCCTTGGCCCTGTTCAGTTTGTCAAAAGCCCTTTTCTTACCAGGTTTTGTTCCTCCAGCTGTGGTTCTTGGCCAGCAGGGAAGTGTCGACTGAATCTCGGTGGCCATAGATGGGTTGTTACCTGCTGGGTGTCTTGGTTTTGTTTCTCAGCACAGTGCCACTTCGGCAGCTCACGGGTCTGTGTCTGTCTGTAGACTGGCTTTGGAGGCAGCTGGGTCTCTGAGCAGCTTCCCACAGGCATCCCATGCAGGGCTCAGCAAGCACCAAGTCGTGGCAAAGATGGTCACAAATGGAAGTTTAAAAGCTCCTGGACAGAATTGTTTCTGTGGCATTTGGGGTTACAAACACAATAGGATTAAAAACTCATGGAGAGTTATGTGCAGGGTTCTGCTGGAGCAAACCTCCACTGCAGGGTTTGCAACCTGAGTAACACAGATTAACTGGAAAATGCAAGAAACAGAGCATTGAAAAATGAAAGCACAAACCCTGATAAAACCCATCAGAAAACTTCTTTAGGGCTGTTTTGGATCAGGTATCAGAGACATGAGGGACATCTGCTCTGTCATCCTGTCTTTCTTGCTCTGGAGGAAACAGCAAGGCTGGGGCTGCAGGGACGTGTACAACCATGACCCAGACTCACTCCTTCTCTTTGCCAGGGGTCCAGCCCAGCAGGAGGCTGTCTCCTTGCCTTGTCATGTGACTACAGGATCATGGTGGAGAACCCCAAATTCAGCATTGGCCTGAACGAAGCTCAGCTGGGCATTGTGGCTCCCTTCTGGTAGGCCAGTGCCTCCTACTTCTTGTGTCATGTGTAGTTCTTTAAAAGAAACTTCACAGAATCCCAGAATCCCAGCATGGTGTGGGTTGGAAAGGACCTCTGGAGATCATCTTGTCCAGCCCCTCTGCTCCATCAAGGGTCACTCAGAGCAGGGTGCCCAGGATGGCATTGTCCAGGTGGGTCTGGAATCTCCCCAGAGAAGGAGACTCCACAGCTCTGGGCAGCCTGGGCCAGGGTCTGCCATCCTCACAGCAAAGAAGTTTTTCCTCACGTTTAAGTGGAACTTCCTGTGTTCCAGTTTGCGCCCGTTCATCTCGAAGTTGTTGATTAATCAGTTTAACTGGCCTCTGAGATGCAGTTTTATGTGTCAGTGATCAGGTAGTTGCAGCTGCAGGAAACAGCACCTCATTTCTCTCTCCTATCCTGCAGGTATCTGAAAAGCTTTAAGGCTGCAGAATGTCCTTATATCCTTCACCAACAAGGACCTGAGTCCTGATTCTGCAGTCAACTCTGAAACCAGTGCTGGGAGATGTCACCGGCCAGGCTCAGTCTGGAAATGGGCTTTTCTCTGGGTACATGCTGTATACCAGCAAAATCCCACAGCTGTGGAGATCTCTGAAAGCATAGGGACACTAATACACTAAGACACAGGCCCTTGGTTGCCCTAAGATCATGTAAATGCAGTGTTAGAAAGGAGCCCTGACCCCACATCAAGTGGGCAGAGCTGGGACTTGCGCACTGAGGGTAAATGGAGCAGCTCTCTTGGGGCAGGACCCAAAATTGTTACACTCGCCTGACTGCTCAGCGTGGCTGAGCCTGTAGGAGCTGTTTAGAGACAGCTTGTGGGACCAAGTGTGGTCTTAGCTCTGATGTCTGCATGCAGCTGCTGATGGGCATCCTTTCCCTGACCATGGCTTTTCCTTGCGCTGTTCTAGGTTTAAGGACACATTTGTGAATGTCGTGGGACACCGAGTTGCTGAACGCTCCCTCCAGCTGGGCTCCCTCCACCCTGCACCCGAGGCCCACAAGATTGGCCTCGTGGATGAGCTGGTGACAGAGGAGAAGCTCCAGGAGAAGGCTATGGCTGTCATGGCACAGTGGCTGGCCCTTCCTGGTAAGGGTGGCACCTCGAACAGAGGAAGAGGGGATCTGATCTGGGTGGGAAGGACAGTACCAGGGCTGGTCCCTGCAAGCTGTGGAACAGTTTCCATTTAATGGGAAGGTGTGGATGGCTGGGAGGTAAGGAAGCTCGGCACAGCCGTCCTTGGGCTAACACAGCTGGGCTTGCCACTGCTCTCTGTGTGGGAGGACACCATGATGGGTGTGCAGGGCAGGTGGCTCCAGCTTGGCTGGCCCTGACAGCCCGGCTGAGTCAATCAGGAACTGCCTGAGCTCCAGACACAAACTGAACCTCTAGGTCTGTCAGTGCAGGTGTTACCCCAGGGAAGCTGCTGTGCAGTTAAGGGGATAGGCTGGGCCGGAGTGCCAGGGTGGCTGCCACTCTGCCTTTGTGGTCTGCATAACCTCTCTGCTGAGCTGGGGATGGTGGTGGGGGTGTGAGGACAGAAAGCAAGCACAGACATCACATGTATGTTTGGGCTGCTCCAAGACTGGCAGAGGATTCTCCACCAGCCAGGGTGAGATCTGAGCCGTACCACCCCACGCCAACCTCTGAGCACCTCAGGGAGGTGCAATGACATGTCACCCTTTGGCTATTCATTCTGTAGAAATCAGAATGAAACCGCACAGAAATGGATGGGTCCCAGGACTGTCACTTTGTGTCCCATCCTTTGAAGAGGGTCCTTAAAGAGATCTGTCTCTTGCTGCCCTGGTGTCAGTGACAAATTGGCTGCCGAGAGCAGGGACCATGTCTCAGCTGTGCTCACTTGGTCAGCTCCAGCAGCCAGCACTGCTCTGGCAGCATCCCCATACTTGTACAGAGTGGCACAGGCCTAGATCTGGCTGTCCACGTGAGCTTGAGCTGGCAGTGCTGCCAGCTTTCGTTTGGTGTGTTTGGCATGAGCAGAACGTCTGCCAGAGTTCAGAGGGGTTGGGTTGGAGGAGCTTAGAGCCAGAGCAGTTTCAAATAGTGGGCAGTCTTGTTTGGTTACTGCTGTCCCGAGCCTGGTGGTGCCTAATTGGGGTGGGGCTGGGCTCTCAAGGGTGCAAAAAGAAGGAGGTGCACAACTTTTTGTCATCTGTCCCAGTAGATCAGTCGTTTCCACACTGAGTGGTGCAGATCATAATTTATTGAGTGGCGCAGATCATAATTTATTGTATGAGAATTTATCCAGTTCAGCTTACAGCCAGTGGGTTTTTCTTAAACTTTTCCCTGCTGGTTTAAAGAGCCCTTTGGTGTGTGTGGTAGCTTTCCATTTGGAGGCACCTGCATGTGGTGGCAGTGGCTGAGAGCTGGTCAGGACCATGCGCATTTGCCATCCTTGCTTTCCTCTCCACAGACCATGCTCGTCAGCTCACCAAGTCCATGATGAGGAAGGCAGTGTTGGACCGGCTGGTAGCTCACCGTGAGGAAGACATTCAGAACTTCATCAGCTTCATTTCAAAAGAGTCCATCCAAAAGTCACTTCGCATGTACATGGAGATGCTGAAGAAGAAGAAGAGCTAAGGAACCAGCTGCTCAGGGCCTGGTCCCGGGCACTCCTGTGACCTTCCAACATGCTGCAGTAGCTGTAGACTTCCACAGTGAAGCCATCTGCAGTGTCAGCAATTGGTGATGAGCTGCCTGATCCCATGGCCACCCCAACTACCCCTTCTTCTTAGTCCCCATAGAGTGCCTGACACCACCACTGCCTTTCCCGAGAGCAGGGAGAGCTGCCTGCTCAGCTCCCTGGAGGAATGGGCAGGGAGAGGGTCTTCACACCACTGTGGCCCGAGCCCGCTGGTCCTTGGATATCCTCCCTCCTGTCCAACAGCTAATTTTGAAATGAGATTGGTCAATAAAGTCTTCAATGAAGCAGGAGATGGATACTTCACTTCCCAGCCTGTCTGTGGTCTCTGCTTCCTGGCTGGTGGCCTTTCCCCAGGCTTTGGTTCGTGGTGGTCTCAGGGAGCTCTGCGGTGAGCCACATGGACTGGGGTGTCTGAGCAGAGCTGGCAGCTGTCTATAACCCTTCTCCAGACTGGGACCTGGAGCAGCCACACACAGGGCTCATGAATGCATTGGTGGTGGGAGCTGGAGCTGGATCATGGTCTGCAGCCTCTGGAGGAGCTCAAACTGTCAGCTTCACCTCGACCGGGTAGTGGTCACTGACAGCCAGGGCCTGGAGGAGAGTGAGAGGTGGGGAGGTTAAACGCAGGGGTTCGGCGAGCCCCTCACCATGCTGGTTGGACCAACAGGGTGGCTGTGATTGCCTTGCCAGACCCTTCAGCCTGCTGGAGAGGGAAATGATATCCCCAACCCTGAGACACTCAACACAGATGGCTCCATTTTTCTACCTCTCATGGAGAGGTGCCCAGGCATGGCCTGGGGTGGGTGCTGGTAGCAGGGCACCTGCCCTCTGAGAGGCCTGTGGCTCACTTGGGAGCTCTTGCCAGCTATGGGTGCTTGAAGATTGGCTCAAATTGCTCCACACCCTGGACTTGTGCCTGCTCATGAAAGGCCACAAAAACCCTATGTGTCTCATCTCTTCCCCCCAGGGATGGGCAGTGATCCCAAATATCCCCTTCCTGTTTCCACCCACAGGCCCCTTGTCTCCCCAAGGTTCCTGTTAGCTGGCCAGAGCCTGCTGGGGCTGTTGCTGGAGCTGCTTCAACTCTTATCTTTGAGCAGCTATGTAGCTTCACCAGGCTGCCCAATCCCAAACAGGTTGGTGCTGCTGGGGGCAGCTCAGCTTTGGTGCCTGTTTGAGCCTCAGGTGTGAGACCCCAGCTCACCTCCTCCTGTTCTAGCTGGAAGGCACGCTGGAAATTGTAGACGGCAGCTGCTTTTGATACAATGCTTCTCTTCAACTTGGCACCACACACCACAATCCTGCCAGGGAGATAGGGCAGTGAGTCCCGCTCCTGCCCCTGTGCTCAGCTGCTGGTGGTGTGGGATGGGTAGGGGATCCTGGGGAGACAGGGAGGGGTATGACAGTGCTTCAGCAGTGCTCACCTGTCATAGGCACAGTCTGACTTGCCCACAGTGGTGTCGGCATCATCAGGGAGCAGCCACTTGAAGATGTCACTGGTGCGCAGGCGGATGGCTGACCAGTCACTCGGCTGGACATAGGCACAGTCGGCGTTGAAGTCCCCGAGGAACATGATGTTCTGTGGAAGGGAGATGAGTGGGCTCGTGGCGGCTGGGGAATGAGGCTGCCCCCAAAACGAGCCCTCTCATGGGGGTCAGCCCTGGGTGCCAGGGCTTCCCCCATGGCAGGGGACAGAGCAGGAGCAGGGTCCCCAACCCACCACCCTCACAGCAGCCACACTCATCTTGGAGCAGGAATCCAGTGTTGGTCAATGGTCCCCAGACCTCAGTGCCCACCCTCAGTGCCACCCCCAGTGCTGGTGGCACTCACATCTGTCCCCCACTTGTTGATGATGGCCAGGTAGACGTCATAGAGTGCGTCAATCTCAGCAACAGCATTGTGCGGGGCCGAGTGCAGTGGCACCAGCACAAACTCGTCCACTTCTGCCAGGGAAGAGGGATGTCAGGCTCACAGCCACCCCATGCCACTGCCCAGGGCCACTTGTCCCCCTGCTTACTGGTGTGGGGTGCTGAGACCCTCAGGATGAATGGCTCCCGGCTGAAGATGTCCTGGGGGTCTTCATATTGGTATGTGTCCATCACAGACACAACATCTGTCCTGTGGGACAAAAGGGATGGTGACCCTGGGGCTCAGCACAGCCCCTATGTCTCCTCTGTGGTGTTGGTGGCTCTGTGGTGCCACGGGACAGGCAGCAGCACACCCAGCCCCATTACCTGTAGATGAAGAGGTACATCTCCTTGTAGTTGTCCCGTCCCAGGGGGTCGCTAATCTCATAGTCATATGGGGATGTGGACACGCTGTGGAGGGGCAAAGGCAGGACAGTGACAAAGCTGGCACCAGTGGCATGGCTGGTACCATCCTAGGGTAGTCCAGAGGCTGGGCAGCCATGGGGTTGGCACCAGCCAGTCCTGCTCTGCTGTGCCCATGGGCAACCATGCCCTGGCTGTAGGTTGACATGGGGTATAGTGGCTCAGAGCCACTTGCTGTCCCCACCAGCCCAGGGTGGCTCCTCAGCCACGAGGAGGACATGGGGTGTCTTCTGCCACCCCTTTCTTCGCAGGGACGCTCCTCACCTTCATGTACAGCAAAGCTAAATTAGGTTAATGAGCAGCCTGGAGCCTCATAGAGCCTGGCATCACCCTCCCTGCCCCAGCTGCTTTGTGGTCATGCTGGAGGACACTCTGAAGAGGTGAGGACACAGGCTGGGCGTACCTGCTCAGAAGTACTTGCTGCCTTTCAGCAAGGCAGCAGCAAGCAGCCTCTGCCCTGCCTCAGTCCGTGCCCTCACCTAAAACAGGATCAGCACTCAGCTGGCAGAGGGTCTGCTGCCCACCCCAGCAGCCCTTTATCCTCTGGGGTGCCTGAGCTGATTGTTTCAGAGCGTCATCTACCACTGGCTCTGTGTCAGGGTTCCCTGGCCACGGCCAGGGTCTCAGGGTGAGGGAGCTGCCTGCCCCCCCCCATTCACTCCCCCTCTCACCTCTTCCCCATCCTGTTGGATTTTGGAGATGGGATTTGCTAGGGCTGTAGTTTCTTTCCATCCTGTGTGCTTTGGTGGGATTGCAGCTTTCAGAGGGGGTTTCTGCCACTTGTATTCCCTTCCCCAGATTATTGCTGGTGTTTTGTTTTTTTCCGGTGCCTGTTTAAAGTTTCATCCCCAGCACTTTTCTCCTATTCCCCTTTCCAAAACCAAACCCTCTGCTGCTGGTCAGCTTTGTTTGGCCTTTTATTGCTCAGGCAGCCTCTGTGTCCCTGACAATGCTGGTGTCTCAACCTGGGTGCTCTTGGCCCCAGCCCTGCTCATACCTGTTGAGATGCTCCATGAGCTGGGTGACAGCACTGAGGTCGGAGTCGCGCACCTCCTGCACCAGTACCACATCATAGCGGCACAGGATCTGTGTGGCCAAGAGGGACAGTGATGGTGAGAGGGAGCCTGCCACTGGCTCAGAGCCACTGTCTGACACCCATCTCCCAACTGGGCATTCTGACACGGTGCTGGGTGAAACACCACAGGGACCTGCATGTCCCCCTGGAGGGCTCAGAGGGACCGCAGGGTGTGACTGATGCCTCACCTTGGTCCCCATCAAGCCTTCATCCACTCAGCACTGGGATGCCATCCCATCCATAGCCATGTCCCCACATGCCCCTGGCAGAGAAGCCACATTTTGGGCCCACCATAGTGCACAGCCCATCCCCATGGCACCAGCTGCACTCACGCTGACTATAATGCTTGCCACTCCCTTGTTGGACATCTTGGTGTCACCAAATGCCTGGATGTTGAAGGCACCAACACGCAGTGTGGCCACAGCCAGGCTTGGGAGAGATGCAGCCAGCAGGGACAGTGCCAGCACCATGGTCCTCATCTTGACAGGACGGATGCTGAGCCACAGGGATGCAGCAATGGGAGATGGACTTGGAAAACTGCTTTGGATTTGTGGATAGAGAAAAAAAAGCCCTGTGTAGGTCCTTTCTAAGTCCTGGTGTCAACAGTGTGCCATAGTGGACACTGTCTGGAGCAGCCCGCAGGGCTGTCACGGGCTGTCTGCCAGCTTGCTCATCCCAGGGAAAGCTGAACCCTGTCCCACTGCAGTGAATCCACCTGGCAGCACCTCTGCCAGCCCCTGGGATCACCCAGCCCCGCTCCCCACCAGCATGTCTCCATTGCCCACCAGCCCCAGCCACCAGCACCTCAGGCTGCTCTGCCCTCTTAAACTTGATCACAGCTCTCACTGTTGGGGTAAGGGAGCGACTCCTCATCCCAGCTCATCCCAGTCCCTCCCTGTTTGTGGCTGAAGGTGCTGAACCCAGGTCTATCCTTACCTTGTCGAGCGCACGGCACCTCTGCCCTCCCGGCAGCAGGATGGGCGGCTTTATTCCCAGTGGAGGTGCCGGCAAAGCAGGATGAGTCGGACACCCCGTGGGGGTTTTGGCACAGCTTTGAGCTCCTTCCTACATTGGGAAACCAAAAACCCCATGGGGCAGCAGGGTGGGGCCGACATAGCCACCCCTGCGCTGACATGGCAAAGGGTGGCCGGGGAGGTGCAGTGGTGCCGGGGGCATCCCAGCAAGGCTGTGTGGGTGCACAGTACTTGGGGTGCTGCAGCTGGGGTGGTCCCCGGGTTACAGTGTGGGGTATGGTGTCCAGGCAAGCAGCAAAGGGTGATGGTCTGAACGTGGGTGATTCAGACGGTGTAATTAGAGGGGAGAGGAGGAAATGGCCAGGTGTTTGGGTCAAGCAGGCAGGGCAAAAGGAGGCAGCTGCTAAACCGCCACAGCAGCCCTTGCAGTCACCCGGAACAGCCCCACTGGTGACCCAAAGCAGCCCCAGTGGAGCCAGCATCTCTTATGCTGGCACATGACATCACCCCAGCATATGGCATCAACCGTGTGGAGGGAGTGGGCTAGCAGTTTTGACAGGGTGCTGACGGCAGGGCGGGTGGGGAGGCAACGGATGCTCATGCCAGGGCTTGCCGTGCTCTCGAGTGCACTGCTTGGTTTCGCATCCTCATGCCCAGTCACAGGGTGAGTTCAGGGTCCCTCAATACAATGCCAGCACCGAAAACCCCTATGGGAGTCACCAAACCCCTGGGAACTGACTCACGTCCTCCATGTCCCCCACCCTCGCCATCAGTGCCCTGTCAGCTGCCCGGCACCCAGGTGTGCTCCGGGAGGATGCAGCCCCATGAGCTGGTGGAAGAGCATCCGGCACTCCAGCAAGGGGGCTGAATCTTGCTGAGGGTGCAATCTGTCCCAGACCCTCCCAAGCCCTTCCTGGTGTCCCTGCTTTTGTCATTGGCAGTGCTTGCCACTCTGTGGATCCAGGTATCTTCATGGTGAAAGGTGCCCCTGGGCTCCTGGCTCCAGCCTAGTGGGGCTGGCAGGGCCATGGGAGGCCACTGAGGGGGCTGAAGGGACCCTCACTCCAGAGCTGCAAGGGCTGGAAAAGGCTCATTTTTTAATAGAAGCAGAGAGCATCCCATTCCCACAAGACCCCAAAAAGCAGCTCCTTGCAGAGGTGGTGAGCAGCTTGGCTGGGACTGCCGGTGTGTGGGCTCCCATGAGGGATGCAGGTGCATGCTGGGATGTCCTGGTAGCTGCCAGCATGGGGATGGGTTCAGCGGGCTTTCAGGGTCACCTCCACCGGGAAATGGTCACTGACAGCCAAAGCCTGGGTGTGGGGGGAAAGCAGGGAGGCATCTGAGCTCCTCTGGACCCACCATCGTGGTCATGGCTGGCTGGGACCTCAACACTCCTCTCCAACCCCCAGATTTAGAGTGTACCCCAAAATACTCAGGCTGGGGGGTTGCATCAGTGCAGGGTTTGGGGTCAGGCCACCCTTGGGTGTGCCCTGGGGAAGAGGGAGCCCACCCACACTCCCAGGAGATGTCTGGGTTGGATCCCAGTGCTGGTGGGCTCGTGTGCCCCAGCCCCTCACTCACATCCTTGCTCTGCAGGTGGAAATTCTTCTGGAAGTTGTTGACGGCAGCGGAGCCAGGCTCGATGTCTTGGCGCAGCGCGGTGCCACAGGCGACGATGCTGCCGGGGCACCATGGGGTGTTAGCGCCCATCGGTGCCCCTGTGCCAGCCCCCACGCCACCGTGGTGGCACCCACCGGTCATAAGCACAGTCAGTGGTGTCAGCAACGGTGGTGTCAGCGCTGTCAGGGATGAGCCACTGGCAGGCATTGAGGGAGCGCAGGCGGATGGACGGCCACTGGGAGCTGGTCACATAGGAGCAGTCCGCATTGAAGTCACCCAGGAAGAGGATGTTCTGTGGGACAGCACACTGTGTCTCTGCCCACAGACCTTACAGAGCACCAAGGGCTCCCTAAAATCTTACAGGGCAGCAAGAAACCACCCTGGGGCTCCCCAGTATGAAAGGACAATAATGGCAGCAGAGCCGCTCAGCAGCTCCCTGCCTGAACATTGCCAGGGTGGCACCTGCTCTGATGGGTACAAGAGGTCTCCTGTGGGACATGTCCACTGCAGGATGACACCTGGGATGTGGTGGCTGTATCCCAGCACACATGGCTGCCCCAGGGAGGAGCCAAGATCCCCACCACCGCTTACATTAGTCGCCCACTTGTTGATGACGTCGGTGTAGACATCGTAGAGTGCATCAATCTCCTCTGCTGCATTGCTGGGCTCGGAATGCAGGGGCACCATCACAAACTCCTCCACCTCTGCCAGACAGGCAGCCATCAGCCCCCAGCTCGGATGTAGCACCCAAGAAGGGAGTGGGAACCCCAAAGGACCACCCCAGGCCAAGCCCCAGCTACCAGCTGGGAAAGCTGCCCAAGGGAAAGGGTGTATTGGCTTTTTGTGGTCTGTTGGGTCCCCTGGGATGAAATTTCCAGCAGGGAGTTGCAATCCCTTTGCACGTGGTTTGGGGTTTGCTGCTTGTTTTCCATCAGATTTTCCAAACCACTGTGGTCTGGGGAAGGAGACAGGGTGGGATAGAGATGGGAGAGTGTGTGTGCCCTGGGTGGGTTCTGGGGAGGTGGGAGTGATGGCACAGGGCAACAGATGGTACAAGGTGGGAAATGGCAGATGATGGGAGATGGCACATGAGGGGAGATGACAGGAAGTGGGGGATGGCAAGCAATGGGAGATGGTATGAGAGCAGAGATGGCATGTGATGAAAGGTGACACCCAACTAGAGGAAGCAGACAATGGGAGAAGATGGGAGGTAGCAGGAGATGGGATGTGAGACACGGTGGGATATAACTGGAGATACGAGATGGCATGCAACTAGAGAGAATGCATGGTGGGACTTGACAGGTGATGGCAGGAGATGGGAGATGGTGGGAGATGGTGGAGACAGCAGGCAGTGCCGGCCGTGCTGGACCCCTTGGCATCCATGAGTGGGAGAAGGCCCCACAGCATTGAAGGACCCTGGTGGAGCCCTTGAGCTGGGCTCCAGGGTGCAACCCCAGGTGCCCTCCATCTCTGGGGCCAACTCCAGGCAAGGGTACCCTGTGCTGAGTCCAGGCAGCCCCCAATGCTGCCTCTGCTCACGTGTGGTGGGAGACGAGAACTTCACAATGAAGGGCTCCCTGCTGAAGGTATCGGTCCCACAGGGCTCACAGCCATCATCATAGTAGTAGCTTCCCAGCACAGAGACCATGTCTGACCTAAGGGAGGAGAGCAGGGTGGCCCCAGCACCACTCCCACAACAGCCAGGGCCCTCAAAGGTACCCAGCACTCCCCAGGGGATGCTGGGGGGCACAGGGGCACAACAGGTGACATGGGGGATGCCGGACCCTTGTGTCATCATCCCTTACCTGTAGATGAAGAGGTACTGCTCCTTGTAGGTGGTCCGGCCCAGGGGGATGCTGATCAAAAAGCTGTACGGGTGTGGGGATGCGCTGGGAGAGAGAGATGTGGAGACAGTGAGAGGAGGCTCCTGGTGTCCCCAGCATCCACTGGGCTCCCTGGCTGAGCCAGAGGTGCCCTGACACATCGAGATACCAGCTGGGAACTGTCCTGGCATCCCATTGGCAGGCACCTCATACCCTGTGCCATCAGGGTCACCTGTTGAGCTGGTCCATGAGCTTCTTCACAGCGCTCAGGTCGGCATCCCTGACCTCCTGCACCAGGGTGATGTCATATCCCGACAGGATCTGGGGGAACAAGCTCACAACTGCTCACCTCTGGCTGGGAGCTGCTGGGGGGGGGGCACCCATAGGTGCCTGGGCTGGGCTGTAAAGGCTCCCAGGCTGGCAGATGGGGCCACCATGGATATGAGAGGCCAGGGAGGGAGCTTCTCTGCTGATGTCAGTGACCTCTGTCTTCAAAGTACCCTGGGGTGACATAGTGCCCTCTAACAACTGTCTACCACCCACCATCCCAACAGCTCCACACTCACAGGCTGCTCTGAGTGAGGAACCTGGGCAGCACTGAGTGTGACCCATCCTTGACTGGGGACTGGCAAGAGTGGAGGTGGCCAAAGGCTGGAGATGGTGATGGGCAAAAAAGCAGATGGGTGAGTGGATAGATGGATAGATAGATGGATGGATGATGGATGGATGGGGGTGTGTGGACGGGTGGATTGATGGGTGGGTGCACAGATGGACACATGGATGGAAGCCTGCAGAAAGCTGGTGTCCAACTACTGCAAGCTGGCTGCATCCCAGAGACCAGAGTGGCCAGGACTGCTCATCTCACCCAGCACTCACAGAAACAATGATATTTGCGATAGTCTGGTTGGACATCTTGCTGTCCCCAAATGCCTTGATGTTGAAGGCACTGATCTTCAGTGTGGTGGCCATGTGCAGCAGGAGAGCTGCAACCAGCAGTGACAGCACCAGCTTCGAGGACACCATCCTGTGTGCAGAAGGGCAGGGATGGGCTCAGCCCCCCTGGCTAGAAGGGGAATTTGGCACAGGCAACAACGGTGACCAGGGTATTCCCCCTGGCCATACTGGTTTCACCAGGAGGTGGCTGTTTTCCAGAGAACCACCAGGACCCAGGGATGGTGCACTCCCATCCAGCTCCTGCCTCTTGCAGGGCCTCATCCTGCCTGTCCCTCCTGGAGGGAGGCCAGACTGCCCGCGAGGCTGGAGCAGATAATTCACTGGCAAAGGAGCACTTCAAGGTGACACAGAGCAGTCACTTCCTCATTCACCGTGCTCAGCCTGGACACATCTCCTACCCCAGGGTGGATGGCAGCATCTGGGGACTTCAAAGTCCCTGGGTTTGTGTCCCTCCCACCCCTCCCTGGATCTGTGTCAGAGACCCAAAGACCCTACAGCAGCTGTGTGGGAACAGAGCAAGGGATGGATTGCCCCCGACACCCCTCCCTAGCTCCTGCACTGCCTGGAGCATCCTCACCTGGGGCATCCTGATCCTCCTGCCCCCCAGAACTGCCCCTGCACCATTTTCTCCCAGGCTGGAGCCCTTGGGACCCCTGGCTGAGGCAGCACAGCAGCTCCCACCCACACAGAAAGGCATTTGGGAAGAGTTTCCTGTGGCATTCAGCTCCCTGGGGTAGTATTTCACCTGCCAGTGGGATCAGAGCCCTGCCCAAGCCCAGGTGCCCCAATAAGACTGGTTGAGAGGACACCAGTTTTTGGCACACCCGAACCCTGACCTGGGGAAGGACTTGCTGCCCCTGGGCTTGGTTTTCTTTCTGGGGCAGCTGCTCTAGTTAAATCCTCATATTTCCCCACTTGCATCCTCACTCTGGCTACAAACGCCACCACCCATACCACCGCAGTCCCTCCAGCTGGCAAAGCAGCAATTTGGAAACACCATAATTTAGGAAATGCTACGATTTGGTCATGTCCAAAATTGCCCAAAGCCCCCCAAATCGTCCCCGCTCCCGAGGGCCGCAGCAGCCTCCCAGGACACACAGAGGAGCATATCCATCCCAGGTAATGCTCTGAGCTGCACCCAGGCTCAGCCCCAGTGCAGCCTCTCGGCAAAGCGAAGCCAAGCTGGAGAAGGCGTTGTTGGAGAGGGGAGCTCCCGGGGCGCATAGGGTAGTGGGACATACCTTTGTGTTGTCCAAGGTCTCTGGAAGGAAAAGGAGCTGCACCTGCATTTATGGAGAGGGACACGCTCACCTTGCCAAGTGCTGGCCCTGCCAAGGAGTGTGTGAGGCCGCAGGCTCCATATGGCATTTTTCACAAAAACAAAGGTGTGCTCAGTTTAAAAAACAACCCTTTCAGCCTGCGCCAACACCTCCTGCCACGGGTAAGGCTGAGAACGTGCCTGGATCGATAAAAATGCCGACGAGATACGCAAGGTGGGATAAAATCCCAGGGAGCACTTGTGGAGGACAGCCAGTATGGCTGTGGGAAGCTCTCACTCTTCACCAGCTACAAGTTCTCTTCAGAAGTGTTTATTTTACCAAGACCAACTGTTCCCACCTGGCACCCCACATTTTCTATGGCTGGTGGGACCCCGGTGCTGGGGGCTGAGCACAACCAGTGCTTCCCAGTGTGGCTCCACCAGCTCTGGTCTTCAAGTGTGGAGCCGAGCAGGGAGTCCTGAAAAATGACAGGTCCCTGCCATGGTGCCTGTTCCCAGATCCTGCCTGGGAGGTCCCCTGGGGCGGGCCCCAGCGACCCGGTGCCGTGGCAGGGACTGGTGGCCTTGGCTGATGTCCCGGTGACCCTGCCCTCCAAAGTCAGCTGACATGTTTCCCAGCAGCGCTGGGTGCTCCCCAGGGCCCTTGCCAGCCCGCTCCGGTGGCCAAGCACCCCCAGAGCAAGGCCAGGGCCTGTCCCTCACTCCCCACAGTGGGATCGAGGCTGCCCGCAGACACCCCCCCAGCCGGGCTGTGCCTTCCCAGGGCATCCCAGGGCCAGGATCTTCCCAGGCCAAGAAGCCTCAGGTCAGCCCCAGGACTTGCCCCCGCAAAGCCAAAATCCCCCCAGGGACAGCTGCTTCCCGAGACAAGACCCCACCCCCACCCCCCCCGGTGCTCACTGCCCCGCCTCTTCCCCCCCCGCCCGCAGCCG
>JANHGN010023843.1:3087-62761 GCA_024605025.1 Megaceryle maxima | reverse complement strand
AAAAAAAGACAAAAAAAAAAAAGACAAAAAAAAAAAAAGACAAAAAAAAAAAAGACAAAAATCAATGACATCCATCAATGTCTGCTTGTTTTCCATGGTATCACTCACAGCTCGTACAGTATCTTTAGAGTAACAAGCAAGAATAAAAATTTTAATTCTTTCTTAAAACAAAAATGGGGATTTGGAGTGAGAAGAGGTGATTTCTAAGGACTAAAAAAACAGCAGCAAGAAGGAGTTCAGTTGTTTTGTAGTGATCTGTCTCAAATGCTGTCACAAAAATTTTGATGGAATACAAGAACTCTAAACAGTATTAACACACAATACAAGTAACTGTATAGTTAGCTTACTAGAGCATAATGTATACCTAACTGTACTATAAATTAACTCGAACTCTACGCAGTTTGTTGTATTACCTACAAAAGATAGAGGCAAAACAACGATGAAAACATCTTTTATAAATGAAGATTACTGACATCAAACTACTGAGCACACAAATCACTAGTCAGACATGAAGAAGAGAGCAGTGCCAAAAAGCTTGGCTATTTTTTTTAAAAACATAACTGAGCAAAACAGTTTTGAGGGAAAAGTCTTCAGCCTGCTACAAGACACCTCTGAATGTCAATCTCCATCACATTTCTAAAGATTCTTTTACTAAAGTATTGAACAAGAAGCAAAAAGTAACTAAAAAAAGACATCTAAAGCATTAAGACCAAGTTCTGTAATATTCCACATTTTATTTTAGATATTAAGATGTTTCACAAGAAATCCCTCCTCATTTTTAGCTGATGAAACAATTGTATTAATCATTGTTCTTTATAGAAAAAGAAAAATATCGCTCATGGAGACTGTAGTTCTGGAAATAAAATACAGTCCAGGTTCCTCAAAGAAAGCATACTCAGCTGAAAAGGGAAGCAAAGACAGAAAATTCCTTTTTCTCTTACTTGAAACATAGATCTAGAAATGACAAACATAGTTCATTCTCTTAGAAATCCCTGTATGAAGCAGCAAACTAGTCTTGACCTCTTTAATTACTGGTTTTATTGTAAAGACAAATGTACCTTGATGATTTTTTTTTTTTTCTGTTCAGACCTTCAATAATTCTGTGAATGAAAGGCAACTGACAAATAAGACCTAGCCACAAGACACAGCCAAGATCTACTATTGATGTTTGGTCCCTCATTTCTCTTCTTCACTTATGCTGTGGTCAGTGTAGGCACAAAATCAAACGCACAGAAGAAAAGCTGCCCCTGGATATGGATCATGGTGTGAGAATGAATTATGTTAATTTGCACAATCAAATGGCTATATTTCTAAGGTTTTATGTCTTTTGCTTACATTCATAAGTATTTCACAGCTGTGAAAAGTATAGCCTTTGACATGGCTATAACTGAGGGACAATTTAGATTACTGAACATCTCTTTCATCTCCAATATGAAAAGGAGAAGAAACAATGTCAAAAAGCCTGACTAACTATCTGACAGCTTCACAAATGAGTCACAGTACAACATCAAGAAGCTAAGTATAGCTAAATCTAGCACAATCCAAGAAAAAACCTCAGATAAATATATGACATAAACATTTAATGCCACCTGCTGTGGAAGTTCTCTAATATATAGGCAAAACAACAAGGAAGCCTGCAGATATGGTTGCACTTCTATATCAATGTGTTTACTTATTTAAAAGGCAGAAGGGGGTTGGTTAAGAATTCAGAAAGCATTAGCAGCTCTGAACTCTGAGAAGACCTACAGCTTAGTGAGAATATCTCCAAACAAGTTTACTGTTTTCTTTAAATGAGAGAGAATGACAGTAGAGAAGACCCACACTCCTGAGTTTCTTGTTAATTTAAAAACAGGACATATGATTCCCTGCATGGATCTGTTACAGGAAAAGGGAAGCACTTTCAATGACTGCAACCATGAAATGCATTCACCACCAGAGGACTGGAAGGAGCTCAGGATAGGGTACGATCCAATTTCATCTAACAGATTGTAACTTGGAGATAAAGAGTTCCTGCTAGAACAGAACACAAACTCACAAACTCCAAAATAAGAAGACATCTATAATAAGCATACCTGCCAAGAAATATCACCCCTTAACTCTAAGAAATTACTAACTATCCATCTTAAAGCCACCTTACGTAGCTACAACATGTGGGTTTGGATTTGTTGTGCTATTACTTGCATTTTGAAAACCAACATTTTGATTCTCATTATCTGAAAATGGAATTAGCAGCAACAATTTACTGTAGATTTAAACATGAAAACATGATGTTCTAAGTTTTTGTGAATGTTGCCCAGAGGGAATTTTTTTACTTTAAAAACAGTTTGCAGTAATTATTACTGTATTCTGAGATAATTCAAAAATTAAAAGCAATACATTGAAATGAAGAGAATAAACACCTGTTGCATCTTTACAGTCACAAGATATACATACACACACACACACACAAAAAAAAATCTGGATTTTCAACAGTGGCAATTAAAGTAATTTCCAACATAAATCTCACCTCTTCTATTCAAAAAAAAAAAAAAAAAAAAAAGGTTCAGGTTTCAGAAACAAATGCATAAGTTTAGTTGTATCAACTCACTTCAATTTGCCAAAGAGAAATCCTTGTACATCACTTTCTTCCTCACCATCATCATCTTCTTCTTTTGTCTCATTTGCTCCTGAAAGCATAATACATGTAGACAATATAAACAGCGAGTTACCGATGTATTAAGTTCTTATGAATTATGAAACAATTAACAGAAGCATACAATTAGAAAGTTGTCATTCTCAGCTGTAATTTCAATTAGATTTATAGTTATGCATTCACATTTTGCCATCAGAACGAATCCCTTTAGAGGACTTAACAATATTCAAATTAATTTTTAAATATAATTCATCCAATGGTTACATTTTTATGCAAAAATATAATTGATATGGTTAAATAGTTTACTTCCCAAAACAGCTATTTCTGAGTTTGATTAAGTAGTAAGGTATAACTCTTATTCACCCAACTACTACCAAATTTATGCTTTAAAAGCATGATGATTTTAAAGTGTTTGAATGTCCAGCTAGCATTTGATGTAGGTCAGAGATCAGTTTCTTTCCCTTAGAAGAATGGAACTATTTTTTGATGCAACTCAAAGGCTATTAAACTTTAGTCTTACCAAAGAGAGTTAACTAACTTACTTTCTCTCTTGTAAATGTCCATGCAAAGTAATTTCTGTGTCAGAATGCTATAAGCTATCGCTTTCTGCAGTAAATGTCTCATTTCAACACGTAGTAACATACACCAATGCCAAATTCTATGATACAGCACATCTTTCCTACAGAAGATTGTGAAAGTATTTCCACATAAATTGAGAAAAAAATCCCTCACCCTTGAAACACTAATGTGCAGATACTGTAGTAATTATCACATTAGAGATGTCAATAAAGTAATCAAAGAACAAAGGTTAAACAACCTTATTGAAAGGCAGCAGAATGGGTTATGTTCTGAAGAGCCACAGAAAACAAGAGCTTAGGTAATGAGCTATATCCTAAGCACAGCAGTTTACAGATGGCTCACATGTATTTTTGAAGTCTTAGTTCCTACTGCTTGAAGCTTACTTCTATAAAAAGAAATCAAGTAAGATCTTCAAAACATTACTGACTTCACAACTGAAGAGTGTAAAACATTTTAATAATTATCTCCGATAAGATATTAGAAGAAAAACCAACACATACCTTTAACCTGTGTGTCATCTACTGCTTTATATTCTGTGCTCTTTATTGCAAGTTCTACACCATATCCAGATAAATACATTTTTCTGGAACTTGGTTTCTGTTTGATATTAACAGAACAAAAACTGTAACTTAAAAAAAAAAATGTATTTATGGGAGTTTAAAAAATACCTAATACAGTAACTTTAAAATGTTATGACAGTCATAACTTAAATTCACCCTTCAATTTGTGATTCGAAGTGCCTAAAGCCATACCAAAGTAGTATAATACACTATTATAAGGAGGAACATAATATTAGAAGGAAGACTACAATAGGCAGAGCTGGTAGCATCCAATACAATTATTGATATCTTACAATTAACATTTTAAACTGTTACTCATTTCTTTGTAATTTTGCCAGACTTTCAGTATGTTAGGAGGAAATTCTCTATTTCTGCATCAGACTGATGATTTAAAAAAAAAGTTTTGATGAAAGAATTAATCACTTTCTGCAAGGACTAAGAAAATGTATTAAATGCTAAAAAAGTTGCTGCTTATTAAAAACAAACAGGTATTTCTAATTTTAGAGTGGAAGTTTGACATTCAATAGTGCAATTACTCAGAGCATACTTATTACTGAACATGTGACCTAATTTGCCAAAACTTCCATTCAAAAATGCATGAAAATCCCATTTCCAAGAAGCAATTTTCACATGCACAGCAGCAATTTCTTTAAAGCCTTTCAAATTAACCTTGCAATTTTTTAAGAATCATTCTTTACTGGGAATCCTCCAGCCCACAGGTGGAACCCCAGCAGGACTGGGGTTTTTCTCTGTTGGCCCTCTAAGCAAATCTCAATGCAGAGAGATCACTGGACTCTCTTAATCACTCTCAGAGATACTGGCAAAAAATGATGACAGTGGAAAGACTACATCTCTTCTGCTCTGAAGACTCCCCCTTCTGGTATTTAATGTAAAAAAGGAGGGAGAATCTGTTTCAGGGGGAACCAGAGAATAAAAATGGAGGTTGTGAGGAAGGAAGAAAAGGGAAGAGCACTCTGAAGACACAAAAAGTGCAGGAAGGAAGACAGCATGCATTTGAGTGGCCCATAGTGCATAAACCAGTCAGAGTAAGGAGACTGTAGGTATTTATTTAAAACAGAAGTGCATAGAAGAACATAAAGTTCAGTAAAAACTCTACCCCAGACAACTCAGACTTTAAAACTAGTTTCCTCAAACTCTACTTCATTACCGTGAGCAAATAACACAAAGTCATCTGCAAACTATGGATCTCATCTCCCCAAAATGCCTGGTCTACATAAATCACAGCAACCTTTCACTCCAGCAGGTTATTCTTATATTAGCTGCACTATTTCAGAGCTGTACTTTGAATATAAATTACAAAAACCTTCCAATAATCAAAACACTATAGTTCCATGTACTGGTATTTGTCTTGTTTTGTTTCAGGGAAAAGAGTAAGTTAGGAAGAGCATTCAGAAACATTACATTTAAAAATACTAACACCGTGGAGTGCATGCATTGAAAAATTGGTCAATGATGTTGATTGTGATAGCCCATGCTCCTGAACTACTATGAATATATGAGGTAGAATAAAGAATATATAAAATTTTAAGTGTGATTAATTATTTTTCAGCTTGATTTCCTATTCTACTTCCCATTTCTCTAATTCTTTTTACTAATATGTTCAGTGTGCTGCACCAAGACTCACCCAAGGTCTTCGTGCAATGTACAAAACCCAGACATACAAGCAAAAATGAGACTTTTCAAGATCATCAATGATGCAAACAGTGTTTTCATGCAGGCTTAGATAGTATTATCGTGTGTTCTCAGATTCAAGCTTGTATTAGGTGAATCACTTCGCCTAGAAAGTTTTAAGATTAGAATATACATTGCACATGATTTAGGAAAATGCAAGAATATGTAGAAAATGTTTTGTCAAAAAGCAAGCAGAATAAAGACAGAAATGAAATGGTTGAGTGCATCAATGTTAACTCACATTGCATACCTGAACATAGTGCCGGAGAACATAAACAATTTCCTCCTTTTGCGCCTTCTCAGATAAAATCTTGTGGAATTTGACAAAGTCTCTCGTACCCATTTCTGCATAAAGAACGACCACTGGTCCATCCTCTTTGAGAGTTGGGAATTTATGATCTCCCTTAAAAAGATACGGCCTGGGTCTGGTTTTAAAAACAAAGAATTGTGGCATTATATATTCAGAACAGAAATTAAAACAGTGGTGGTTTTTCTACAGCACGATGGAAAATACTAGTAAGGGTTTACACACTAGAAGTACACAAACCATGTTACAATCATCACAAAATAATCACGATTGCTCACAAACCAACTTACAACTCCAAATTTGCAAACTGAAGTCTAAGAAGCTGAAAAATCAACACTGATTATAAATACCTTAAATAAATTTTATCAAATCACAACACAAATTGCAAATGGCACATACAGCCTACTGAGATTTTGTGCAACAATCCATTACAGCCTGAAGCTTTTAATTTAAATGATGTATTAAATCTATTAGAGATGTACAGAGCTATCAGTGAGTAACAGAGGGATATCCAGTGAAGTTTGAGAAAGCTGCTAACACTCATGAAAACTAACTGGGGTTATATGTTAACACCATCAGACAAAATATAGTTAATTTTGCAAATTTTGTCTGACTACCTACCCTCCTCACTGAAAGCCATGTCTAGAAAAGTTACTTTTTCTATACGTGCAAAGATTTCTTAGATGACTTGCAAATATTTTTGGGGATGGCAAAGATGGAAAAGTAACAGAGGATTAAGTAATGTACTTGAGTTACTAATTATTGACTTCTTTTCACTTCTTTTTCAAAATTGCCTTCGCACAGTCGTACTTGAAAGACCGGTAAACTCGCTCCAAACCTCCCCAAGTTCAGAAACTCTGAAGCCAACGTGCACAACAGAAATGTGTGTAATACATGCTCATGGAAAAGTCATACTGTTAAGGTGTGAGCAGAACACCACATGCTACAGTTTCTGTGATGCAAAGATTAGGAATATCTTCAATATAGAATCACAGAGTAATTCACACTGCAAAGGACCTTTGGAGGTCATCTGTTTCAAATTTTCAAGCAAAGCAAGGCCAATTTATATCAGGTTACTCAGGACCTTCACATTAACATCCTATATAAGAAGCTTGGTAAGTCTGCAAAGACCACGCTTCTAAGGTATAGTCAAAGGAGGGGCCTGGTTTCAAAATCTATTGAAATGCATGCAGCCATGTGCCACGGAAATATCAGGCAAGCTTTCCCATGGTCATCACAGGACAAGACAAAGTAGGCATCATTGGGGAGTCTGAAACAACTCTTGAATGAGTAAACTCTCTTCAAGAGCAGCTCCAGGATTTGCCCCAGTGAAAGCATAACTATAAGATTTCACTTGTGCAACTTCCTTCTCATATCCTGACCAATAAGAATTGCCACAGTCACTTACAGAGAGTTGAAAACCAAAATTAAGGGATCTTCTCTTAACTAGTCAACTAGGTATAGCAGAAGAATTACTCGTTCTCAAAAGGTGCATACCAAGTGCTGCAATGACTTTCTTGAACACTGACAATCTCAAAGGAAGTTGTTTATACTATAACAAACATGCTTCACTAAAAAAAGGAAGTGCTGTAGTGAAGTAACACTGCATGGGGCTACCATAATGACCTTGGATTGGAGAATTAAAGCATTAGGCCCTTGTAAATCCAAGATAAGCCTCCATTCCCTGTTTCTCTTTGACACTGAATAGTAGTCAGAAGGAATTGATTCTCTTACTCCTAGAGCTGAAAGATAATTAACTTTCTGCATAAGAGATTCTCATGAGAAGGCTGCCTGAAAGGGAAGAAACAGCAGTTGGACAGACAAAAAAAAAGTGGAGTTCAGCACTTGCTAACCAGTTACTAGGGTAGTGCAGGCAATTATATACTTGCCTAGAGAGTTGCCAAGATGGGATGCAGAAGCCATGTGATGGATAGAAGACAGTAGACATGCATACTGACAAACCTTCCAAGGCATTGATTGTTTTGAGCAAAATGTGACTCACATCAATGCTTCTGCTCTTGGCACCAATACCCCCAGAAATTTTAGTGCTGTGTTTTGGACAGTTAGCAAGATAAGCAATCCCAACCACTTAACCACTGAAGATCTTCCCTTGACACATCCTGAGCCCTTGAGCAGTCCCCTGCACCTCCACACAAAATACTTCCAGTAAGAGCCATGCAGTCTGTTGCAACACAGCTGAAAGCACAACAGACCAAATCACGGTAGCTGCTGCATAAGCAACTGGATGAAGCAACACCCTGATCTTGACATGCATGACAGACCATTTGTTCACCACATAGACAAGAAAGGTGGACAGCCTTATCTATATCACCTAGGCTAAACATCTCCAGCACAAGTTTAAAGCATCTGCTACCCAGGGACAACTGGAAATAATAGAGGAAAAAATTACCTGAAGATGAACATGTTTTTCTTAAAGTCTAGCTCCAGGAACTGTAAATATTTGAGTGATGCAACTACTTTTGGAGCAGAGAGAAGGACAATAAATTTATCAGGATTTTGTTCCTGCAGCTCTGAAGGTTGTAATGTGACTGGTGCACCCAAAACTATCCAAAACACAAGAAAAATTTAATAGAAAGAACTTCAGTTTTGTTGTGAGTTCTTAAAGTTAATGATTTCTAGAAGTATAACCCTTTCAACTCTGAATACTTTAGGATTCTGTTGTTTAGTATGGTGATTTTCCAGAATCCAGAATCAAATGTAGATTTGAGGACCATATCTCCAGAAAGAAGAATGCACTGAATCCAGTTAACTGCTTTAGAAGAAGAATATATTCAGACATTGTGACAAAGTATTAAAATCTCATGATGATCAGAAGAATACATCATTTTAAAAAGCAAAAATATAGTACAAATATTTTATGTAAGAAAGAGACATTTGTTAGGCAGAATGTAAAAGTTAAAAATAGGAGATTGCAGACTAGACAGTGTTTTTTGCAAAAATCTTGCTTATTGAAAAAGGAAAAGACAATGATTTAGTAGGTTGTAATTGTATCAACTGACTTAGAAAACACCATAAATCACACATCTAGCATAAAAAATTGTTTTCAGAGGCAATCATCCACAAAGAGACAATTGTATAGGTTTTTAGGTTTGTTTGGGTTTTTTTATATATATTTGATAGAAAGCAAAATCCAATAAATATGGCCTACAAAATTATCTTTCAGTTCTACATATATCCATGAAGCCATTGAGGGTACAGACACCGATGTACATTATGGTGACCTTGACTATTGCAGGAAAAATCTCAAAGAACAGTATGTTACATACAGGTCTTGAAAGACTAGAAATTAAACTTTTTTTTTTTTTTTTTTTTTTTAGGAATTATACATTTTGCTTTCATTACTTTGTTATTATTTGATACATCGATAGGTTCTACATATTTTATTTCATATTTTATATTCATTCTGGGCTGATGCGAGTTTCCATAGAACAAAGACTGCAGAAAACCTTGAGAGGTGCAAAGTCTAACCCAAGGTGAGGAAACGTTATGCCATCTGAGACAGACTCCTCTTCCGCTCCTGTGCCAAGCCCTTACAATCCAGAAAACCTTAAATGCAGCAGCACTGACTACACAGAGAGGTCTGCCAGCAAAGTACTGTCTCAGACGCCTTAAATGTCAAGTTTGTATAGAAATTACACTGAAACTTTACTATGCCATACCAAAGAAAACCCCCCAAAAAATAAGAAAGAAATACATACCTATCCATGTGGTTAGAGGAGCAAATCTCTATGATTTTATTTTAAAATCCTACTTTGATTCCTAACTGGTGAATTTTCCTAACAGTAAACATTTGAATTATTTGAAAACCAAAAGTAAATCTTGTCATCAAATAACATGTACTTTAAATGGGTATGTCTTTGAATACCCAGAAACGGGGATTTATGGGCTTGACATTATCAAGTAAGTAGAAGATAAAATTTCAAAATACTGTTAGTATATATGCAGTAATACATTTTCCTCTGTAATAATCTGTTTTTCCTATTAAAACAGCTCATCACATTTACCTCTTAGTAGCCTTCTTCAGCAGCTTTTTTATTTCATTAGTCTTACAGGTGTGCTTCTCATGGATAACCACAAATGCACTGCAGCCTTCTGGTGGAGGTTCATCAGCTGCAATCTAATAGTTCAACAATTATACTCAACCAGAATGATCTGATTGCACTTCAACTTAAACTCACATCCCCTTGATTAAAATAACTCAACTGCTGCCACAGAGTTGTGTTTCTCATTAAGCCCATTACAAAATTTGGTACATGTGAAAAAAGTAAGGGAAATATTAGAAGATTAAGACCTTATAACCTTTGTAAGATGTAGTCTATCAAATACAGTCATGCTCCAGAAAATATAAATGCACTTACATTCTGTAAGGACAGGGCTGAGAAATCTCCTCCGCAAGCTGAAATCACAGCCTTTACTCTAAGACATTTTGAATTTTAGTTTCTATCAGCAATCATCTTAATGTGCAAAGATCTGACTGCTAACCAACAAATCCCAAACAATTAATGTCAATTTTGATTCTCTCTCATTCCCAGTCCCACACTTTGTTTGTTTGTTTGTTTTTGGTTGGTTAGTTTTTTTTAAAGTCTATTCAGCTATTCCCATGTGAAGTGGGAATCACATAGCTGCATGTCAAAGACTCTGGATTTACAAGCTGAAAGATACAGGAAATTTCCTACACTGGGAACATCTCAGTTATTTAATGCAATTAAAAAAAAAATTTAAAAAAAAAAAAATCATGTGAGTTTTAAAAATTACAAATTTCAAAAATTCTATCCTGAAAATAATGCAATCCATACCATTAAACATAAATACCTGCTCCTGTCAATATAACCAGCTTACAAAGCATCACCTTTATAAATGGATTATATTTGATTCCAAACAATGTCCGCATATATATAAAACAAACGTTCTTTACTCTGCATCCAAAATACTACATAAAATCATGTACCAAATAAAGAGAATACAGTCACCTGCTGAAACATCTGAACAGTTGGTGAATATGCCCGTACGGAAAGTGCAAACTTCAACAGGTTGATTTGCAAATTGGATAGAAATTGTCCTGCTTTCTTCAAGATTAAATTGTAATACGAATGCTCTGAATCTGTAGGAAAAAAAAAAAAAGAAAAAAGAAAAAGAAAAATATGTAGTATTTAGCCATAAATGATGTGGCATCATGTGGTACCTGTGATAGATATAATGGGCAAATATTATGTTAGCACTTCTTGGCAGTTCAAAAGTCTTGAATTCTGTCCACTGATAATTGTTTCCTTTACTAGAAATGCTAAAGGCCTAATGCAACATAAATACAATAAAAAGGGGGCACAATACTGTAAATAATTTTCAGCAATGTAAAAATCCACTCAAGGCAATAATGCCTCTCTGTAGATATGGAAAATCTGGAACAGAGCTTATTAATTTATTTCTATTTGTCAAGCTTAGGTTAGCCTTTTAACACAAATTTTGAAGATGATTTACTTTCAATGAGCATTATTTCACAAATTATTTCCTTAAATTTACTGTTGGAACACTCTAAGCAGGCAACTTACATAAATCTTTGGGCTACTCTCACATATCCTATTTCTTCCTCTAAGATACATGCTGAGAATATGAGAATGGATGCACCAGGTGAAGTGGCTTTCCCCTTCCCTGAACATCTCACCTTCTCAAGTCCAAAATTAGCACTTCAATTAAGAAGGAAAGTGGATGATGTCTGGGAATGACAGAAGTAATAATAAAGAACATTGGTTGGAATGAATAAACCTTCATTTCTTCTTCTAGAGGTATATTCAAGTGAATATTCTCATACTATCCTTGGATTGTGAGACAAAGAAGCCTAATTAGAAAGAGGTTATAATGCTGTTTTATCAAGTTGTGAAAAAGACCTGTATGTGTTTAAGGAATTGTCATGGTTTAACCCCAACTGGCAACTAAGCACCATGCAACTGCTGGCTCACTCCATCACCAGTGGGCTGGGGAGGAGAATCAGAGAAGCAGTAAAACTTGTGGGTTGAGATAAGAAGTTGTTCATTCTTCCTATTAATAATAATAATGTTAATAATTATGATGATGATGAAGAGGAGTATTAATGTAACAAAAGGAATATAAGAAAAAGAGGGAGAAGTAAAACCCAAGAAAGACAAGCGATGCACAATGCAATTGCTCACCAGTCACTGACCAATGCCCAGGCAGTCCTTAAGCAGTGATCTGCCCACCCTCAAGCCAAGTCCCCCCAGTTTATGTACTGAACATGACATACTGTGGTATGGAATATCCCTATGGCTAGGTCAGCTCAGCTGTCCTGGCTGTGCTCCCTCCCAGCTTCTTATGCACCCCCTTGCTGGCAGAGCACAGAAAACTGAAAAATTCTTAACTTGGGATAAGCACTACTTAGCAACACCTAAAACATCAGTGTGTTATCAACATTATCCTCACACCAAATCCAAAACACAGCACTGCACCAGCTACTAGGAAGAAAGCTGACTCTATCCCAGCTGAAAGCAGGACAGGCATAATGATACTCTTGAACACAAGCAAATTAGTCAAAGAACCAAAGCCATGTCCATACTAAGCATTGTGCCTTCCCTGTTCCAAGGGTTGCTCTTCCAAAAGAGAAACTGCTGAAACACACGTGAAGCAGTCAGGAATTGCCAATTTATGCTCCGTTCCATCCCCACCACCTCACCCCCCCAATCTATGTAGTCAGCATGTATGTTACTTACATTGATGGATACTACCTGGAAACTGCAGTGATTCAAGATCTTTTTCACATGTACTTAAAATACTCTTCTATAAAGGTGAAGATTTGCAGCAAAGGGAAAGTGAGCTGTGGGGAAGAACCATTCTAGCTGTCCATATTGAATTTATCTGTGTTCTTAGGTCAATACCATATTTTAAAGGTGTTCTTGCTGTGGAAGGGGAATGACTGTCCCAGTAGGAAGCGCCTTTAGGGGTCCACAGTGGCACTACATTTTTATGTAGTGTGAAAATCATCTCATGTGATTTTAACTGCCAGATTTTACATGCCTCGGCTGCAGTAGATCTCAGAAGTATGTGTTATCAAATGATGAGTGCAACAATCAAAATATTATTCCCTCACCATGGCCTAGGTTCCAGCAAAACATTAGACCAAACACAACAGCCCTGCAGGCTACAGTTTTGGAAAAATCCACTAACTGCTCCCAGCAATTCTGTAAACAACTTCATAACTAAGTTAATAACTAAACTAACTTCATCACTTCCCAGCCTCTCACTTTCCTCTTTACAACCCTTAACCTTCTTTTGTTCTTAAAGCCTCCAGTGTCTCCTTCCTGCCTTTGCCACCTTCTTAAAACTCATTATTTAGAAAGGATAAGTTTGCTGTAACTCCCTGGGAAAAAAATAAATAAGATTACATAAATGTATGATCTGCATTTCCAGAAAACTGCCTTCCCATAGATTACTGTCTAACATTAAATTCAATGGACAAAACCAATCCATCTCTTCTATGTTTCCTAAACCTACACATAGCCCTGGCAGCAGTCAAATGAGATAAATTTGGCTTCACATGTTCCAAGCAGTGAATGTAAAACATTTGAAAGTGGTTTGATCGAGAACAGAACTAATTCTGTTCTGTTACTTTTCAGTTCATTCTCTTGTAACTGCACTGTCTGAAGTTAGCAGCCTGTTTCCACAGGCAGTGGTTGCTGCTGGCAGTGATAACACCCCGTGTTTAGAGTCACTACCAAGGATTGGTGTGCAGACCAAGGCCACTCTGCTGGATCTTGTGGACCACATTGGAGGTGCAGACAGTAAACGTCACATCTGTGGGGAAGAGCAGACAGGGCAGGTGACCCCAAACTGACCAGCAAGGTATTCTGGCCCATATACGTCATTTTCAGTGTAAAGCTGAGGGATCTGGAGGGTCCCATTTGGCTCTGCTCGGCTCTTCTGGCTTCTTCAATGGCCGGCAACCGAGGACGATTCTGTCTGTTCCACATTTGGTCCTGGTCTGTGTGTTCCTGAATCTGGTACCAGAATCCAGCTCCTGAACACAGCTCTCGTCTGCCCCTGGGACCAGTCTGGGGCTCCGCCGGTGCCTGCTCTACAGCATCAGTGGTGACAGTAACATAACTGCCATGGTGGGGCTTGGGTTCAATACTGGTTTTGTACATAGTTGTATGTATTCCACTTTTATTAGCACTTTCATTAATGCAGTTCTAGTTTCCTCTTCTAAACGCCCAGTCTCTCTCCCTTATTCCCTTTCTCTTCCCCTTTGGGGAGGGAGGGGGGGTAACAGAGAGCGTCTGTTGCAGGTGTAGCAGGCCGTCCTGACCCTAGACCATGTCAGTGGCAAACACTTCCAGACTGAAACATCTTTCCAGTAACTATACTTTTACATTTTCTTCAAATCATCACCACAAAAATAAAAACTTGACCTGAAATATCTGCCTCTCCACTCAACCCCAAATAACATCCTATTGAACACAATGAAGAGTTACTAAATATGTAATTCTAGAAATACCTCCTCAATAAAATATTTTACCACAAGTCTTTACATTCTTTGGCTTGCAAATTGCAACTGTGCTTTCACTGCTGTATATAGAACAGATTACATTCTTTTGCTCTGGAAGGTGGTTAAGACAATGATGATTTTAATAAGTTAAAGAGAAAAAAGAAAATTTGCCATGTGCCTTCAAAAATGATTGTACATATTGACAAGACTACATTTGTCAAATCATGCATCCACTCCTACCTCCTCAACTTATACTAACACTGCTGGCTTAATTCAAAGTACAACTGTACTTTAAACTACACATCAAGTGCCATATGATCCACCTAATGCAAAACCTTTTTTTTTTCTTTTTTTTAAAGTTTATTACATACAGAATCATGGTTGAAGTTTTGCAAATTATTTTCACATATTTGCTCCTTGAAACCTGATAACTACTTGCCCTCCAGGCACATTTTAACACACCACTCTGAGTCAAAGTCATAATAAATTTCTTAGGATGTTAAAGGGAACCATGGAGAAACAGATGCTTTGGTTATAAAATACTGCGCGATAGCAAATTACCACTAAATAAATTAAAAAGGTTGATTTAAAAATAAATAAATGACACAATAGGATACAGCTCCAGACTTCAGACATCTGACCACTTGTATGAGCTACGTACCTGCAAACTTCTGTTCTAGCTAAGATAGATAGGGCCTGACAGCCAACAAAATCCAAAAAGCTATTTAGCTCATGCTAAAGACGCCTAAATTTGTCAGCTGAATAGCTCTCTCAACTCCTGTAGCCAAATTGATTAGACTGGCTACTACAAGAACTAAAGAGATAGCTAGGCAGACTCATATTTGAGCATCAATGTTTACTACCCACAATCTCCAGCAGTATCTCAGATGACAGGTAGGTTAAAAATAATTATCCGATTATCAGGACGGTGACAAAAGGAAAGGTCTGTATCACAGCGCCTCAGATCCCATGGACATGCAGCACAAAATAAATCTGACTATATGCTGCTGGCCCACAGGGGAATTCAAAGTAATGAGGCACAGGAGGTAGGGAGAGTAAACATAAAGGATATAATTAGTCAGAAGAGGACAGGGTGATGGGATCATTATTTTGAAGGATGGGAGTATGGGGATTGTTCCAGCTGCACAGAGGTGTGTATCTGGACCTACAGACCAGCTAGGGAATTAGAGATCCCAGGTAACAGCAGTTCAAGCCATCACTGGCCAGTTGAATCCCTATAACATTCAAACAAGATGCCAGTAGAGGGGGAATGCTTTATTTTATTGCATGACTGTTATAGAATTTCCATGCTTGTGAAACTGATTCCTCTTGAATCTTTAAGGCTGATACGTACTTAAAAAATACTTACCTAATTTAGTTGTGAATAATGTGTAGTCTTCTTATAACATAATTTGTATGATTGTTGTTTATATGTAATATACTGTTATATTTTCTTCAGATGTAATAGTTTCCCTATCAATATGTTAGTGTGGTTTTCTTTTTTTTTTTTTTTTCTAAAATTTATGTTTAAGAGTCTGCTAAAAATTCCATATATAAACAGAACCACTTGGGAAGACAGTAAACACTCAAGTTAAAATTAGCTGGCAGGAAACTAGCTACTTACCTTCACTCTGTGCTCCTAAAGTAACCTTCAGAGATATAAAAGCAGCAGCAAGTTTAAAGAGCAATCTTCCATGTTTTGTAACTGTGCTGGTTTTGCTAAGAAATTTTTGCAGCTTTCATTTCTTTATAAGATACATGCAGCCCAAAATAACATCACTTGCATTTCCAAATCTTCCTCAAGCCTAGCACTATGTTGCATATAAAGCGGACATACACAATACTGTCTGTGCTACCTGAAGACCTCAATTTAATACAATGCATTCCATCATTATTTTTCATAATGTATAATCTCAATGATGCCCAAATTGATTTGAGTTCATATTAAAGAAAATGTTAAAACAACCAAATACATTACACTAAATGCTTTAGCAAATTCCACATACATTGTTCCTACCAAATCCATTAAATTGCTACATATACCATAGCTGAACAGACCACATTAGACCTAATTTGCTAAGGCTGAATATTTCAAATGAACAAGTTAACAAC
This sequence comes from Megaceryle maxima, assembly GCA_024605025.1. NCBI lineage: Eukaryota > Metazoa > Chordata > Aves > Coraciiformes > Cerylidae > Megaceryle > Megaceryle maxima. Next base: position 46,367 of record JANHGN010023843.1, on the reverse strand, counting down.
AGATGTTTATTTGGGTATTCTAAATTAAAATAAGTTTTAAGAACTAATAAGCAATGGATTGAAAATCATCCAAGGGCTGATTTAAAAGGAAAAAACCCAAAGCAAAACAAAACAAAAAACCAACCACAAAATAAACAAGAAAAAAAACACAAACAAACAAACAAAATCCCCAAGAAACAAGTCCAGTATTTGATTTTTTTCAAGTTACTTTTTAGCTTTAGTACTTCATGACTCTTCTGAAATGCTCAACATCAGGTTGAAATACAAATCTATCATCAAAGCCTACCCATTTTTTTCAGCTTCAAATCTACTAATTCTTTAGCTTCTATTTAAAAATAATGTTTTTATGTCCCAGTTATCCATCCTATCTACTCTTGATATCACCCAGAGCAGAAGTGAAAAATCATCACCCCAAGCAATCCCCTTTTAAACCAGATGCTTTGATTTGCTCAAGTAGCTATTGTTAGTTCAGCCTTAATGCATCATGAACAACCCTCTGCATCAATGCATCTTGCCACTCAACAGCTAAGAGGCAACCTATTACACACCATCCAGGGAACCAACTTCTCCTCAGAGGCTCACTATTACACAGCTCTGTGCCACTCCAGTATTTCAGCATCAGTACTCTTCACTCTGGCTGACCACTTTATTGTAGCTGTCTCATGGAGACTTCTCTGCTGAAGTGGCTTAACTACTGCTGAATACATGCGATGCAGGTAATAGGTCTCTTTCACACTTAGTATATTGTCTTTAGTAAGACACTCTACGTTGGAAGAATCAATATTGATGATTTTGTCATTAAATGACCACTTTCTTTTCCTCTAAAACTGAATCTTTCCTTCTCATCCTGTTCATAAAGAGCATTGGTTTGCTTGTATCATACTACCCCAACTATGAACTGACTTTTAGGAAAACCACTTGATGACAGAACTTTAAATCTTTTCCTGCATTATAAACACAGAAGATTATTGGTCATAATGACAAATATACACATCAATTGCTTAATATGCTTAACTGAAACAACATTTTCGTACATTCTCAAGGTTCCCCACTACCAGCATCCTAATAATTCATTGGCACGACAGTCCATGCAGATCAGCCTATTGGAAACTTATTCTCAGGCAGACTTTATCCAGGTGAAGCAGGTAAAGTATGTAGCTAACAGCTAATTATATAACCAATACCTGTGTCACTAATAATACATATCACTAAAGCTTCAAATTCTTTAGGAAGTTGGTCCAAGCAAGCGGACAAGAGATGGCTGACAAAAAAAAAAAAAATCCTTAAAATATTAAGAGATACGAGTTGTTTTAGCTTAAGTATGTTTTCTATAGAATGAATCACTTAGAGATACAATGTTGTGTGCTTTAAGATGCCATTTCCTTAGCATGAGTAGCTACACCTGCCAAAGCCTTAGGCCACAAGCTGTGCGTTTCCACTCTGGTTTACTGAGCTGTACCTACTTGGTCAGAACAAGGCCTCCTGAACCAGAGTAAATCAAAAGATAAGGAGGCTTCAAGATGACAACCACCACCAGCAGCTGCAACAAGTCAAGGTAGCGACCTGCTGCCTGGAGACACTGAAGGAATCCAGTATGGATTCAGCTCAAGGGATCTCAGGCCAGAATCACCACTGGACCAAAAGGGTGCGTGATAGGCACATGAAGATCATGAGACGGGTGGATGCGTGGTCTGCAAGAGTATGAATGCCTGGGCATTTCTTTGTTTGGGGTCCCTTTCCAGAGGCGCTCAGCTTGCGCTGCTGCTGCACCATCCTATTAAATTATTTTTGAGATTCCATGCCTGAAACTCTGCTTCAGGAAACCCAGGGCTTGACCTGTGCTTCTTTAACTCATGTCATCTAATACATCAGTCTTGTCTCAAGGCAATACCAGCTGCATCTAAAACACTTAGGAAAAAAAAAAAAAAAACCAAGAATAATTCAAGTCAAAGCTGACTCCTGAAGGTCTCCTTATCCAAACTTTGACTTAGAGGAAATCTAATTTCAGTACTTAAGTTTAGGCTGCTCAGGGCCTTATGAAGCAGAATTTTGAGTGTCTCTGAGAACATACATTCCATATCCTCCTGGGACAGTTTGTTCCAGTGTTTACCCAACCCCATGGCAGAAACCTTTTCCCTAGCATCTAAGCAACATTTCCATATTTCCACTTGCGCTTTTTTCATATTATTGTGTACCGTCAGAAAGGGTCTGGTTCCACCTTCTCTACACCTTTCTACTAGGAAGTTGGAGATACCAGGTCTCTCCTTACTCCTCAGGTTCTCTCCTCCTCCTCAACCTGAGTAAAACCCAGTTCTCTCAGCCTTTCCTCAGAAGTGTGCTCCAGTTCCCTAACCATCGTGGCAAAACTCTCCTAGATCTGCTCCAGTATGTAGAATCATAGAATCAGAATGGTTTGGGTTTGAAAGGACCTTAAAGATCATCTAGTTTCAGTTCCCCTACCAGGGCAGGGACACCTGCCACTACACCAGGTTGCTCAAGGCTCCATCCAATCTGTATTTGAACACATTCAGTAATGGCAAATCCGTAACTTCCTTGGACAACCTGTTTCAGTGCCTCACCACCCCCAGAGTGAAGAATATCCTTCTTGTGTACTATCTTTCTTTCAACAGACTGCCCCAACCTGAGCCCAGTACTCCAGAGGTGGTCCTGCAAGTGCCACATACAGTGATCAATCACTTTTCTTGACCTGCTGGCTACACTCTTGCTGATGCAGCTTAGCATGTTGGCTGCCTCAGGCATAAGAATCTAATACAACTCACTGTTGACCAGGATACACAAGTCTATTCCTCAAAAAACAATTTCCAGTCAGGGCCCAGACTGCAGCATCACTGAGATTATTCCAGCCCAAGTGTGCGAGTCTGTAAAGCACTGTTCCTGAACTTCCCAATGTTTCTGTTGGCCTGTCTCTCCAGCCTGCCAAGGTCCCTCTCATGGCAGCCCTACCCTCTAGTTTCTCAACTTCAGCTTCTGTCATTCACAACCCTGTGGAGTGTGTAAGCCATACCACTGTCCCATGCACTGACAAAGACCTCAAACAGCATTAGTTACAAGTATTTGCCTCAATAAACACTAATAGCAGCTGTCCATGGGTCAAATTCTGCATCTACTTCCACGTCCCATGCCCTCATGCCCTTACACAGAATGGCTCTGAGCAGCATTCACCACCCAGACTCACTGTTCTCAGTGATTCCTTCTGGTTTTGTTTATGTTTCTGGCCTCAGATGACTCCTGGTTTTCATCAGCTCACAGTAATTTCTGGTTGGTTTTGTTTTGTGCATGTGTTTATTTTTTGTTGGTTTGGGTTTTTTTGTTCTTTTCCTATCCAGTTGATATCCCGCAACTAGAATCACAGTTTTACCACATCTTCTTTCTAAAGAAATAAATTGCAAAATACAGGAGGGCAGAGAACATTGTGCTTTACTCAAAATGGCCTCATGGAATCATAAGCAGCAACATATTCACCATGTGGGTCTTTGTTCCTTTCCTAGTAATTTTTTAAGTCTATTGTCTGCTTTGGGCATTGCTGTGCACTTGACATTCTCACTGACAAACCCACATGGACACCATAATCCCTTCTTGACTTGTATCTAGTCAGTCACAATTATTGAAGTGTGTTGTTTCTTAAGTTCTCCCTCCCATAGACAGCGTTTTGCACATAACAAGGATTCACTTCTATCTTCTCTCTGCCATTTCCTTACTGATCTTTATACAATTTGTTAGCCTTTGACTATTAATGTAACATTCAGTTTGTCTGAATTGTCTTCTAGTGATAGTTAGGTCCCCATACTCATGCCTAAAAACCTGTACCATTCTCAAGTAAAGAGCAAAATGAAACAGTCTTACCTTGTTTTGAAGATTTTTTCACCTTGTTCATGTACTGACCTACCAAGTAGGTCTAATATTGACCAACCTGTTGTAAAGCCTGGTAGATTTCCAAAATTTTCATTACCATGGTCATTTCGAGTAAACTGCTCTCCAAGGTATCTTCTGGGCTGGCTCACTTTTATGTTTTGTTTGCTGGATTTGATACTTTGTTCTTCTCTCCAACCATCTAATAATTTAATGTTCTTCTGTCTAATCATGAAGGTTGGCTGGGTTTTTTTTTTTCCTTCTGATATTGACAGTGATAAACATTTATTCTAAAACATCAATATTGTTGCTAGAAAACAGTCTCTATGCCATCTACAACTATTAAGCCTTTTTTGGTTATTCTTTTCTTTTTTTTTTTTTTTTCCTTTAGCTAGCATTCCCATTTTAATTATTTGTGGGATTCTCCACCCTGCTAACATCCATCTTATTCAGACTTCATGTTTTGTGTATCCCATAAGCTCTTGCTGAGTCACATAAAAAGGCAGGGATCTCTCATCTTTATACTTCGATCCCATATTATAACTGCAGCTCAGTCTGTCTCATCTTCCTCGCCTTAAGAATTCCCCTCCAGGTAGAGCTTTCAGGGAAAAATAACAACTTTCTGAAAGAGAACTACCTAGCAAGCAATAGTGGAATTGTTAGGATTTACTTAACTGGAACCAGTTAACATGTTAACTGGATGGTTATGAATTAAATACAGTGCAAACTAAGTGTATTAAAACCAGCATGCTATTTAACTTACCTCCTTGCTTATAAACTGTTAATTCTCGTACAGTTTCCAAGAACTGCCAAAACTTCTCGTTACCATCTTCTGCAATAAATTCACTGTTTAAAAATAAAAATGAATTGTCCATAGGTTGACTCTGTCCAAAGATGTACCACAGCACAAATCTTCAGTAATTTAATGTAACAAATACCCAGCAACAACAAAGTATTCAATGACCACCTAGCATGTCTGCAGCAAAAAACCCCCCACTAAATGGTGGTGTATTTTGGTTAAAAGAAATTTTGAACAAAATACTACCAATCTGAACTCAACAATCAGAACTGTAAAGTAAGCAGACTATTCTCTGATACAGAAATAAGCACTTTTTTTCCCACTTTATTTTTCCACAGGTATCCCAATATACAGTCATAAATAAAAATAAATTCAATTCAGCACACAAACTGTATTTAATAGTGGCTAAATATACAAATAAGAACACGTGCTCTGTCACTTTATACTTTTTAATTAAATTACAGGCTCTTATTGATTACAACGCTTACTTTACTAAGCAAGTGAGGTCCCCAATCTCTAGAATGCTTTCAAAGATGGGTTAAGTCTTATAAAGCATAAAAGGCAAGGTTTGCTTTATTCTGTATACTATTCTTTCATTTACTGATAACACTTTAGCTTTCTGTTTTTTCTTAAAGGAACACCAGTTGCAGTTTTTCCCCCTTAAGTCTGCCAAAAAGATCTACTTGCTAGCACGAGTGTATTGTTTTCTAATCTTTACTTTGGAAGTTTGCCACTCCTTTGATTACAGAAGCCTGCAAGTCTCGCTTTCACGGGAGATCTCCAAACAGCGAGTAAGTTCAAAAAGCAAAACAACAAAGATTTTAAACTAAACTGGTAAGAGAGACACAAACGCGTAATATTGGAAAGCACTTTCACTTCCTATTTTGAAACTGTGATTACAAGTTAATGGTGCTGTTTAAAACAAACAAACAAAGTTATATTTTACTACTACACCTTCTCGTTTGCTAATACCTGTATAGCGAATTATTTCATTCAGTAAACTAATTGGAGTGAGATGAAGATACCATTACTCAGCAGAAGGTTGGGATTGGGTAGATTGGCCCATTGCATCTCCTCAACCTGACCTGCAAAACGTCTGAGCCGGTTCAGTATAAAGCCATTTAAATAGCGCATTTAAAACGTGGGGAAAGCCTGTCAGCGCTACGCAGAACATTTTACACAGGGAGCAAACAGTTAAGCCTTACGCCAAGAAAACTTTAACACAGCCGCTAATAGAGGAGGAGAGGAGTGAACCGCGGCCGTCCCTCTCTGACAGCCCACTTTCCCTCTCAGCCCGCCGAGAGAAGAAAGGGGCCCCTCCCTCCTCCTGTCTCCTTAGCGAGGCGCCCCCGCCCCCCAAGAGACAGCCAAGGGAGGTCTCGCCGCTGCTCCCCTGCCCCGGCCTGAGGCAGCCGAGGAAGGCGGCAGCGGGAGGTAGAGGCTGCACGCACCTCGCCTCCAGCAGCAGCGGGGTCGCCGGCCACTTCGCCGCCAGCCGGGCCGTCACGGCCTGGGAGGAGGCCGGAGCCCTACCGCAGGGGCACTGCCGGGCACACAGGAGGGCAAGGAGGAGAGCGGGCAGCCGCGCCCAGCCCGCCATAAGGAGAAAGGGGCGCCGAGGGGCTCTCAGAGAAACAGCCGCAATCACCGCCCACGCGCCGCTCGGCCCGGGCGTGCGCAGCCCTGCCCCGCCCCTCCGGACACTGCCTCACTCCTACTGGCTGTGCCGTGCACCCCCTCTCGGGCTATTGGCCAGCCCAGAGACCAATCAGCGGCTGACGCCAATAAATAGCGGGGCTCTCCAGGCTCCCGTGGTGACACGCGGCGCTAGGGGCGGAGCGCTCGTTGGCTGAAGGCCCGATAGGCCGCGCGCACGCTCAGGAGGGGTATTGGCGCCGCCTGGCTGAGACGGGGCCCTGTCCCCGCCCCCTGCGAGCGGCTGGGCGATACCGTTACGTTGTTAATCTCGGGCTGTCCGTAAGTGTGGGTTTCGCCCAAGGTATCTTTGGAATGCTCTCGTGGGGCTCCTCCGTGACCTAAGAGCGGGGCGTTCCGTCGGGTGGGCGCCGCGGGCTGCAGTGGCCGCTTGCCGCTGAGGAGAGACCGTGTGGTGTGGGCTGGGGCTGCAGCGGGCAGCGCTTCCCTGCGCTCCCTCAACCTCCCGGTGCTCCACTTGTCCATGGCCCCCAACGGCTGTTCTCCCTCGGCCTTCACCAGGCTAAAAATAATAGCTAAGATCTCTACGATGTACAAGCAGCTTCCTACAGAATATGTTTATTCATAGGTAATGGCTGCTGGAAGGGGAGAGTAGTTAATTTTTTACCCCCTCAAAGTGAAAGTTTTCCATACCAATTTCTGAGATGCGTTCTGTTTCCTACCTAGTCTTTTCCTTAACAAACACGAGCTTCACTAAGAGCCATTCCTCAGCCTTCTGCCGAACTTAAAATTTTCAGACTTGTGGCCTCTAACTTCTTCTTTGCCTGTTTTGAAACCTCAGTTAACTCTGTTTCCTCAACATAGCTGCTACACTTGCTTAGTTTTTTAGCAAAGTTAAAAGAGGCTGGTTCAGGTGCTTCTGAAGCATCACTCTGGGTTGTGAACAGCTCTGAGTTGTTTACTGAAGGAAGAATCCTCCAGCTGTATTTTAAAATAGGGGGCATTGCCTTTTGCAAAATCTGACTCGTGCAGCTTGAAGCTGAAACCTGTAAGTTCTTACTGTTGCATGTATGTACCCAGATTTATTTTGCTAACAGTCACCTCCTGGCTACTTAAAGCTGCTATATGGATGGCAGGAGCCAGTTAGGGCCTTACTCTAGGGAGCAGGCTATGGGCTATGAAGTTTGGCATGTTAGCACCTGGGATGGGTCAGTATAACATTATATGTGCAGATAAAAGGAATCTCTTTGCCAGGTTGCTCTCAAACTATGGTACAGAAACTCTGCCTGGTGGGTCTTTATCATCTGAAAGTATGGTAGAGACATCTCTGAGGATCATTCACGTGTAAATTCAGTCCGAGGACCTTCTGTTTGGTGTGGGTTTTTTTTATTTTATTTATTCTCACTAATTACTTGTGCTGTTATAAGACCTCAAATAATATTCAGGTACCACTGTGACACATCAGTGATGCTGACTTTAATGTAAAATGGTTACTTGAATGTAAATAAGTTGATTTAAATTTACCTAGGGCTGGTAATGCAGCCTTCATATACTTCTGTAGAAATAATGAAAACCACAGGAGTATTTTTCTTAGTTCGAGTGTAAGGCCATTAAAAATAACAAGATTCAGTATCTTTTATATGGAGAAAGGCTGGGATGCACTCATCAGCTTTTTCCTTTCATAGTGACAGTTCAAAAGCTGCTGCTGCTGACAGGGGTGGCATAGCCAGACTACTGTGTGGGTAAGTTTGAGCCACTTGTGTTTCTGTGCTAGTAACACAAATGTGGCCAAACTCTTGCATTCATCAAACGTAAAAACACGTGATGAACTGGTAAAAGACACTTCTGCCATTCCATAGCAAAGTTCAAACGCATTTGATGGGCTTTGTAGAACTCATGCTATATTTGTTCTGCACAGAATAGGCTTTAGCTATTTTATACTGAGCATCAAAAAAAACCCCAACAGCCCTAAGCCCAACAATCCTTTTGTGTCTAAAGGAGTTCCTAATCAGTTGCTTTTTACTGTTTCTTCAGCCAAAACTGACATTTACTATGCTCCTTCCCCATGTCTATACATTAATCACCCATTTTTCTTAACTCTGTGCTGTTAAGAGATACCAGTAGTTTAGCTTAAGTATGTTTTCCATAGAATGAATCACTTAGAGATACAATGTTGTGTGCTTTAAGATGCCATTTCCTTAGCATGAGTAGCTACACCTGCCAAAGCCTTAGGCCACAAGCTGTGCGTTTCCACTCTGGTTTACTGAGCTGTACCTACTTGGTCAGAACAAGGCCTCCTGAACCAGAGTAAATCAAAAGATAAGGAGGCTTCAAGATGACAACCACCACCAGCAGCTGCAACAAGTCAAGGTAGCGACCTGCTGCCTGGAGACACTGAAGGAATCCAGTATGGATTCAGCTCAAGGGATCTCAGGCCAGAATCACCACTGGACCAAAAGGGTGCGTGATAGGCACATGAAGATCATGAGACGGGTGGATGCGTGGTCTGCAAGAGTATGAATGCCTGGGCATTTCTTTGTTTGGGGTCCCTTTCCAGAGGCGCTCAGCTTGCGCTGCTGCTGCACCATCCTATTAAATTATTTTTGAGATTCCATGCCTGAAACTCTGCTTCAGGAAACCCAGGGCTTGAGCTGTGTCTCTTCAACAACGCTATACTATGTACTTGGGATGATGGATGCCTCTACCTTACCCTAATCTGCCCATTGCCTTTCTATATAAAGCTGCTGTGTTACATGTTGGCGTATATTGGTTTTGAAGAGGCTGCTATTGTTGCTTAAATGTGAGTTCTTAATAGCCTGTACTTGTTTCATCTTGGGCTGTTACAATTAATGATTTGCCATACAAAAAATAAATAAAAGTTTGTTGCCACTGATTATGGAAATAGAACTAGCTTTGCATTCAGTGGCAAGATAAAGTAGTAGCTCTGAATCAAAGGTCAGATTATTAATTAGTGGTGAACTACAGAAAACAGTCCAATTTTTATACATTATGCTTAAATTCAGAGACCTCCATGAGACAGAAAGAATCTCTCTCCCCCTCCCTCCCTCCCCCTCCCATTTAGGATTACTCTTTTATTAGATGCTTAAAATTTAGGTTCATAGATGAGCTAAATGAATTTGAAAATGACCTCAGAAGGTGTCTAGTCCAACCTCCTGCTCAGAGCAGGGTCAGCTTTGAGGTCCAGATAAGTTTTGAAAAAGCTCAGGGCTGGCATCTGCACAACCTCTCTGGGCAACCTGATCCATTGCTTAAGATGCAGTTCTGATTACTCCTCAGAAAGAAATACATTATCTTCCTTACAAGAGCTTTTGCATATTTATCCATCTTCCCTTGGCTTTGGTACTTTAGCTGCATTCTGTCCACAGAGCCAATGCACTCTTCAAAAATCTATTTCTTTCTATTTGGACAAAGGCAGATTTTAATCCTTTAAGCAGTGTGCAGACCTGGAAGATGGTGAGCAGACTTAATTTCAACAGCAGTATTTTATGTAATTAAGCATTCCAAATGACACTTGGCCATTCTTGTACGTACATTCCATATATATATGTGAGAAAAACCCTTAGTTCTCTGAAACTGTTTCTCAGCAGAAAACAAATAACAGTAAAATTTAAAAATTATTCTTAACACAGCTGTGCAAATAAGAATTGATTATCTGAGTTGCTTCTGTGTGAAGAGGAAGTAATTAATGCATGCTTCTCAGTAAGATGCAAATGTTTTATACTATGTCACAGTGAACTACGTCTGTTTAATAGAAACAGTAGCAATAAGTGAAAATAAGTTGAGCTTCATTAGCGTATTCAGTTACCTGAAAATAAACTTTATTTTTTAACAGATTGAAAACAATGTTCAAGCTGAAAGGCTCCCTTTCTCCTTAACTTGGAGGTAATGTAAATGTCAAACACCAGTCAAAAAATATACCAGTTATCTGGTTGTTAATTGACAGCCTCCCAAGCAATAACTGCTTGGCATCCTTTTATTTTGCTGCGAGATTGGAGGCCGATCTCTGCAGGATCTGTCAATGTCAGTCCTATGTCAGGCATTTGAGGTGTTTCCCTGAAGATAGGAAGGACGCTGTACTGCATCACTTTTTAGCCGTTCTATTGAAGATAAAGCCCAACCTGGGTTATTTGATTAGCATATCTCAATATAGTGGTATTATGTAATAATATACAATGCAAAATATATTTTATGGTCTGTTAGCTCCTCATTTGGATTTACAGAGACAAGCAAGTGAAAGGAAAATTGATGCAGAAGTAACATAAGCCTGGTTTCAACAAGCTCAGAAAGGCTGCTCAGTGGCAAGTTACTGGCAATCAGAATTTATGCTGCTTTGCTCTGCCTATGCACTCAGCTGCAGTGCCAGGAAATGGATCTCTCCCAGTGTTCTTCTCTTCCTCCCAACTTTTGTTTAAAAAAACAAACAAACAAAACCAAAAACCAAAACCAAACCCAAACAAACAAAAAACAAACAAACAAAACCCCCAAAACCTGAAGAAATATTTTGCTTTGTAACATAAACATAGAAGTTACAGCTCTTGTTAAAAATTACCCACCTCAGAAATGCAAGGAATGCACTTCCTGAGCCAGATCAACAAACTTCCTATGAATCCCTGGGCATGACTGTGCTGGGTAGGGGAGAATGGTGAGATGTGGCCTGAAAGGGAACCACAGCTCCTTTTGGATTCACCACCTCAAGTTCATAAGCAATGCCACTGCTCTGCTGTGCCAAAGGGACAGTGTGGTTGTATGGATTTTTGGATTGTACTGGCTCCTACCATGCCAAACCTGAGCAACTAACTGTACTCAGTGGATAAAAATGGGGCTTCTTTTTAACATAAGAAGTTTTTCTGAGGCTTACTGCGTTAAATCTTAGCTTACTGGATCAAGATCATTACATAATATGAGTGGGCACTTCTGATGCCAGCTAACAACCCTTGTTCAACCCTCTCAGATGTTGAACAAAAGAATGTTTTTCCTTCTTTCCCTAACTGTAACTTGTGAATCTGTCTATGTATTCAGTGAAAGGAACATGGGTGATACACAGTGGTACAGAAATTATCCTGAAATGTACAATAAGGCTATTAAATTGGCATTGTTAATGATTCAAGTAATAGCCACATACTTGTGTTTTAGGCATAGTTTGTCACGTGCAAATGTTTTTGAGATTATAGCTGCAGTAGATAGGATATTTATAAATAAAAGGTACTAAGGTTCAGTATTTTTACATTAATTCATAAGCTGATATGTATTATCTTCAGTCTGGAGAAGAGAAGGCTCTGGGAAGACCTTATTGTAGCCTTCCAGTATCTTAAGGGGGCCTACAAGAAAGCTGGGGAGGGACTTGTTAGGCTGTCAGGCAGTGATAGGACTGGAGGGAATGGATTAAAACTAGAGAGAGGTCAATTCAGGTCAGACATTAGGAAGAATTTCTTCACCATGAGGGTGGTGAGACACTGGAACAGGTTGCCCAGAGAGGTGGTGGAAGCCCCATCCTTGGAGGTTTTTAAGACCAGACTGGATGGGGCTCTGAGCGACCTGCTCTAGTGGGAGGTGTCCTTGCCATTGGCAAGGGGGTTGGAACGAGATGATCTTTAAGGTGCCTTCCAACCCTGACAACTCTATGACTCTATATGTGCAATGAAGTGGCTCAGGACAATTCTTGCCACATAGTGCAACAGCAGCGTCAAAAAAGACTTCAGTGTGAAGGTAGAGGTGCATTCACTGTTACTCATACAATATTTCCCAGAACAGAGAAGTAGGATTTGACTACTAGGCCTATCACATATGAACCAAAAGGTGCTATTGCTGCATGCAAGGTGGAAAATATAAAGATAAAATACTTGTACAATGAAGTACATCCATGATTTTTCCTTTCTGTGCTCAGTGAGCTGAGTTCTGAATCTTTTCCAGGATGCATAAGAAAACACAAGTTGGAAAATTAGCCAATGAGTCCTGAATGTGCACCTTTGGTAGAAGTGAGGACTGCAGAAGCATGACATACCGTCTGCATAAAGCCAAATGCAGTGTTTCTTTGAAGAAACTCTTCTATCCTTTTTAACCTGGTTCAGAATTACAATTATATTTTCACTGGTGCAGTTTTGCGTGTAGACCACACTGTCCAGTGTCCACCAGTGAAGGCATATGCTGGCAGGTGGGGCTGTTTGATGCAGCAGCTGCTGGCTCAGGCTGAATTACAGACTCAGTAGGAGGGAGGAGGCACATGCTCCTGAAGAGGTAACTTCTGCAATAACTCCTGTTGCCGGCTGCCTGTGGAGCAGTGTTCAGGCCATAGCAGATGCCAGGCACCAGGACCAGCTGGCCTGCAGGCTGCATATAGCTGAGCAGCAGGCAGAAGTCTGTGTCTTTGGGAGCAGCATCCTTCACTTCATAGAATCCTACAGTTGTTTAGGATGGTAAAGACCTTTAAGAACATCAAGTCCAACTGTTAACCCAACACTGACAAGTCCGCTGCTTCCCACTGAATCTCTTGCTAGCACACCTCTAATGCAGGAAGGAAGAATACAATGCACTTCTTAAAAGGATGCTCTCTTCTGCATTATGGTGTTTTAATTTCCAGACTCTGATTTTCGTGAGTGGTGACACTTGGGATTACACCCTCTCTCTGTATGGCTGTGACTCTTGACAGGACAAAGTGCTGAGTAACCCCTTGGGTAACTTTGAAGCTGGTCCTGCTTTATGCACAGGTAGGATGAGATGACCTCCAGTGTGCTCTTCCAACCTAAACTATTCTGTGACTCTTAAGTGTAATTTATTTCCATTAAAGCCTTGTGTAGCTAAAGCAAAACAGAACAAGCCATGTTGCTTTATCGTGTGAAATACAATAGTTTTGTTTCCAGTGGAACAACTTCCAGCACTGCTTTTCAGATTTTGCAATTTCCCTTCTCATCAGTCGTATCATTTTTGGTGATGTTAGTAGCAAACTAGTAGATGGGTTTTTCTGCCTGTCAGGGCTCATTTCAGCTCACTTCCCAAATGTGAAAAATAATACTTATGGACAAGTCAGCTAATGTTATTCCTTCCCATAATTTATGTTGAATATCTTTAGAGGGAACATAGAAGTATTACTTTTGAATGATGCAAATTAGTATTTTATGTCCTTTTCAGTTAATCTGAGTATATAAAATTCTCACTTTTTTATGATTTATACACAAAGCTAATTACAATCCATTGTGAAGACAGCTTTAAAAATCAATGTAAAAAATTACAGTTGCACACAAATCAAAGAGAAGCAAAAAGTGCAGCCACAAGCTATTACACATATAAAGAAAATGCATTTATTGCTCAAGTCTTTTATTAACTTCTATTATTAAACCATTAAGGTCCCTTAAGTTTAATCCAAACTGGAAAAGACACATTCACATGCACACATATATGATATTCCAGGCAAATATGTACTAAAGGAACAGTGTGAGAATCAAATCTCCCAGAAGAAAATTAAAAATTATTATTCCCACATCTCTGAAACCAGCATGATGTATGTCAATAAATTATAAAATGTGTACTTCTAAATGTTCATAGGCTGTGAAAGTCGGGATTTTTTTTTTTTTTCTTTTTTTTAATCACTGGAACATACCTATATAAATTCAGTCCTAGGTTTGTAGTAGTCTAACACATTTCTTTGGTTACAGTGGCACTAGCCACTCAAAACTCCATGGATGTACAATCCCAGAGAACTAACGGATCACTGAACACTTAGGTAACTGCAAAGTTGTGGTTTATATCTCTGTATGAAGAGATTCAAATATGCATATTTCTGGAGCTTTGCACCTGTGTATTGAAGTGATTGTACATAATTAGCAATGTGATTATCAAATATGTTTTCACATGCTGCATATAATTAGACTTACAGAAACACACTACATTTAGAATATTTTAATGTAGATAAACTTTGAGGGTGAAAATGAAGTGTTATTAACAAAATGCAAATTGTTTAACCCTTAATGTGCTAGCTTCTGCTAATGGTATCTCCTGTTTCCTTCTGCTGGTGGAGGTATTCCCAGCCGTGTAAGGTCACTGCTGTTGTAAGAGCCAGTGGGATGTGCTGTGCAGGTTTTTTCACCCCTCCCTAGTGCTGCTGAAGCAGTGATGTGCAGTTCCTGGCTATGGGGCACTGAAGACACAGGGAGGAAGAAAAAGAAGGCAACAGGATTAATGCTAGAGTTGTGCTATCTTGATGCATACTCTTCTGAATATCTTTGTTGCTAATATAAAACAGTCATGCATCTAGACAGATATTGGGCTAACTTCTAAGAATATACACAGGTATATATGGTAATCACAACCAACATCTCATCTTACACTAAGGAAAACTTACGTTTATCTATTAGTTTGTAATAAAGCCATGGTTTCTAACAGGAAACCATGGCTTTATTTTGGTTTTCCATTATTCTTTGATCATAACTTCCTAGATTAAATAAAGGTAAATCAGAAATACACTACCAGTACTGGTTACTTACATTTGTAAACTGCTGATTGTACTATAATGTTGATGACTGACAGTCGTAAACAATTTCCTAGATTAAGCTGATATACTTAGGCCTCCTGAAAGGTTTAAGAATAAGTTATAGGTCTACTCTATGATACTCAAGAATTAACAGTGAGATCCTGCCTGCTGGAGGCCCCAGCAAACTTCTCCAAAAGAGTCTTCCTTCTAAAAGAACATGTAAGCTCCCATTTTCTCCACAGTTTTGCTATAAACTTGGAGTTCTCAAACTCTTTGTTAAAGGAATGCAATTATAAAATCTCTGGACAATGTGTATCTTCTATTTCTTAGCAGTTGGGAGAGGGGAGGATAATTTTGTTAAAAACATCTGTATTTAAATAAAACAGTTTTGCAGCATATTAAATTACATGTTATAATCATAAATATCAATTAAAATATTTTAATGACTGCTAATTCCCAGTTATGTTTGCACATAGCCACAGATGAGTGTGCAGGGCTGGTAATAGTTTTACAGATCAAATTCTGGTATTTCACTCCTCATTAGTGGTCTGCAGAGCGCAGTGTGACTATACTGCTGTGGGCCACCTCCGTCTTCTCTTAGCTGTGCAATTCTTGCGCTATTACAGCTTTCTTTTTGCCACGAGATGTTGGTAGTTTGTAGGTACATGCGTCTCCTCACTAAACCACTTCAACTTCAGGTGCCCTTAGACCTCTTGGCCAAACAAGCTGCTTTGTCCAACCTATATTTTGATTTCCTTTTCTGCCAGCTGGAGAATTATTCTCTCATTTTTTGCCGATCCTTAATCTGAACAAGCACTCAAGCAATCTTTGCCTCAACGCTCCCTCTGAATTTACAGTTTATTCATTTCAAACCTGTCACTGTGTTGAACAATTTTTCTTCTCTCTCATATTTCTTACTGAGCCATTGGTCTGTTGCAGACTGAGTGCAAGGCCAACAGATCCTTCCCTTTGCTGAGACTTAGGAGAACTACTAGTATCTTGACATTTGCTGCCGTAATTTGCTCTTCTAGGTTAAAATTCCTAGTTCTTATGGTAATTACAGTTCCTAGCATACTTTAATCCAAGATCATAAGATAAATTAGTGCTGGAGGCACTCATATGTCTCAAACTAAGACTTCATACCGAGTATGAGTATCTAACCTGTCACCTACAGTATTTGTGATTTTCTGTACTGTGACTTTTGTAGGTGGGCCAGATTTGAGCTAATGTGACTAATTCCTCTGCTGTCCCAGCTGTGAAATAACTTATATCCCTTCATAATTAAACCTGAATTCCTCTCAGCATTTTTCAGAAGCCTAGCTGAACTTTTAACTGATGACAGAACCAGTAGGGTGATTTAGAGAATAAATATTACCATTCATACATTTCACAAATCTACAAAAAAGACAACATTAGGTCTTTGCATGGTTAGATATTAGGGAAGACTCACAAATTATTACATGCCTTCAGGTGCCTATGGAACAATGGGTAAATTAGAAAAAGTCAAGAAAAATCCCTGAGTGAATTGGAGTCCTTCTTGGAAAGGGCTGAATTGTTCTGAAAACTCCTGTAGCAGCACATAAAAAAAAGGTGCAGTTCTTAAATTCCAACTTCAAAGTTACTGAAATGAATCCAAGAAAGGTCTAGTAAGAAATAGCATCAACCCAGAAAGCGATAACAGTTCTGAACTTCCTGTGATTTTCAGTAAGGAGTTGGAGGTCAGTTACAAAAGAGAGGTTCAGACTTGCCGGGCAGCTGTGAAGGCCAGATAGGGGTGCTAGAAGTTGAGCCTGAGCTACCGTTTGCAATGCTTTTCTCCATTTTCCATCTATATCCCACAGAGATCAGATGAAAGAGATGAAAGTCTGAGATCAGAAATCATTTTTTTCTATCTTGGAGAGTGAAAATTCTTGGAATATTTTTTGTTGTCATTGCTATTGGGGCTTTTTAGTTTTTCTTTTTGTTTGCTTGTTTTGGGGGTAGGGTTTTTTTTTACATCACACCCCAAAGACTGAAAATATGTACAAAAAAAAAAAAAAGGAAGGAGGGGAGGTCTAGTGGATCATTTCTAATATTACTTTAGATTTATTTCTCAGAGGACACTAACAGTTTCTAGACTTTGTACAAAGTTGTGATGGTGATTTGGATCAAGTTAGATCATGTCTATCCACACAGCACATCTAAAAGTCAGTCCCTGAAGGAAAAGACAAGATATGGCCTGAACAACTTTGAAAATCTTAGTAATTTGACTTCTAGACACAAGAAGAGGTGCTGAAGATAAACTGATAGTGGGGCAAGCTCTGTTTTATGGGGACCTGCAGATTAAGACCAGTTTTTTGCATGATGGTAGAAGACAGTATCGTTGTGATGCATATCACCAGGTGGCAGTGTTACACAGTCTTGCAACTCCTCCACGTTACTATATGAGACGTTTTGGGGTCTTGGGAGGATTAATGAGAGAGAGAGAGAAGAGATTGATTAGGTTTTGCTAGGGAGAGGGAAGCATGTAGCAGTTTCAGAAGAGACAGCTCCCTCTGCATTGATCTCACTGATCAGAGTCAATTCTTGGGAGGAAATTACAATCTTGGAACTTGGGCATTGACTCAGACACCTTAGTTTTTAAACAAGAAATTTATTGCATACTGCTAAATTGTTCTTTGCTGGGAAAAACAAAAGCCATATGCAAATGCAGTAGCAATATCCTTCACATGATTGACAGGAGCATTTCTACTTGTACCCAAATCTGGAAAAATAAATGTGGACGTGGTACAGATGACATGCCTCTGTAGCTGTAGTAAGCCCAGAAAAGCTGCTCTACACTCCAGAGTCTGCATCATAAATATTTCAGGATTCAGAAGGCTGAGGGCTGAAAGGAATACGTGTAAGTATGTCTAAGTTCTTCTGTGCACGGAATGGAAATGGGAGAGCAACTTGTGTCTGCCCTGCTAGGTGCTTTCCTCAGACTGTCTTCATGCTGCAGATTCCAGTTGTAGGGAGCATACATAAACAATGCTGTGTTTAGGGTTTGGAGATTACAAAAGCCACCCTGCATTTCATAGTCTTTCTTTCTCCCTTTGGTGCAGGACCAGCATCTGCTGCTAGTCATTTGACATTGCCTCTTTCAGTAACTGGAATATTTGTACCTCCACGCAAAGTAACTTCCCAGTCACTAACTGACTGGCCAGATCATGAAGCTGCAAATATCTTTTGAATGGCAACAGCAGCCAGAGGCCCTTTGGCTAATTTGCAGGCACTGTTAATGCTGTGCATTGTCCTTGCTACAGTTCTGATTATAGCTGGGCATCATAAGGTTTCCTGTTGCATCTCCCTAGTGCCACCCCGTTCTCTGGGCAGTGAAATCCAATAAGGCTCATATGTGCTAGCTCATATACTGTAATTTCAACCTGAGTTTTGTAATGTAACTTGGCTATGCCAAAGTACAAAAGGCAAATTTTTCTTCCTTAAATTAAAAACTGCAAATGCTCAGTGGTGTTGCCAACATGAGCAAATTAAAAATGTTCAGGAACTGTCTTGGATACTGAGGCCAATTAGCATGATGTGGTCTGACCTATACTGAAGCTGTAATCTTGGTTGCTGAGTGCTGGTTGCAAATGATTTCTGGAATGGTTTGACAACCGAACCATGTCCAGGACCTGTCTGGGAGTTCTGTCTGGCACATGCTCAAACATGGTTAGAGCATTTTCTCATTCTTTGCTAGATGTCTGTGTTGCAAAGCCCAGGAATGGTTCCTGGTACAAGAGCAAAAGATGACCAAGTTTATGTGGTAGAAAAGAGATCTACCTAAAAATATCTAGTTTTGGCACTGATCTAACAAATCTAGCTGAAAATTTTCAGAAATGTGCCTTTTTTGAGTAACACCCGTAACAACAACAACAACAACAACAAAAAGAGAGAGAGAGAAAAGTTATTATAATATTACTATGAGGACTTATGTGGTTTTAAACAGGAGAAAAATTACTGGAATGCTAGAGGTGATTTAAGATATTCCAGTTTTCCTAGGCCAGCATCTCACACAGGTGGAATTATGAATATTCAAAGCAGAATATAGCCGATCCTTTTCCTCAGTAAGGGAAACATACAGCAGTGTGTAAGGAATGACTTGCAGAAGCCACTGCATATGGAGTGGCACGTATGAAACAGTGACTGAAAACACTGCTTCTATATTGTCTGAGTTCTGACTAAAGGAAATAAAAGGATATTTTAATAAAATTATTACATCCAGAAAAAAAATGGCAAGCAGGAGAAGAGAAAATTAAGAAGCCTGATGATGAACTGCAGCTTTACAAGAAGATGGACTGGTAACAGTATAATGCATAAATTGCTTTAAAGGGAAGAATACAGCACTCAATGTGCCATTGAAATGGAAGGTTCAGTAAGTGCACATACTAAAAATTAACCTGACAAAAAACATAAGGGAGGTTTATATTACAAACCTTGGAGAAAATTAATCCCAGAGAGATGACTGAAATTAGCATGAGTTTATTAATTTATCAGTTTCTATCCTTGTGTTGAGGGAGATGCCTGGGACTTGCTGCACAATGAAAAATGGGTTTATCGGAAATCTCAACTGACTACAAGTAATGATACAGCTCAGGTCAAGTGGTGATAAATAATTTAAAGAAACCAGTGTGAGGTAGCTGTCACTTTAATTTTTCATTAGCAGATCTATTAGATGTTAACTTTGCCAGACAGGAAATTGCTAAATGAAATCATACTTTTGCACCTTTGTTTCATAATATCATCTGCTTACTCATGACTTTTGTACAAAACTCAATGTTGTCAGTGATACTGTTTCACATGCCTATTGCTTCAGACTAGCAAATACTGTATTGACCTGTAAAAGAAATGATAAATATTCCAAATTTTACTTTTAGCAACTCGGAAAATAGGTTGAGTGTTACCTTGGAACTGGCAAGGAGAAGGGACATACCGGGTTGGAATTTTAAAATAATTTTGTGTGCACATTTTGACACATCAGTATATCTCTGGTAGAAATGACAGAGCTGGCACATAAATTCCAGGTGAAGGTATTCTGCCTGAAATTGTTACAAGGGATGGGTCATTTCAGGATTATTTTATTTGAATGCTTGGTGAACTCTGAGCTATATGCTGGCAGCATAGGATCTTGGAGAATTATTATGTAATAAATAAGAGAATCCCAAGTCTTACTTGTAATTGTTTTATTTTGAAATCCACAGAAGTGACATTGATTTTGTGAGAGTATCTCAAAACTAAATTTTAACTGATTTTGAATTTTCTTTGTGGTTAAATTCTCACTGGAGATTTACAGATGAGTGATATTTGAAAGGGAAAATGTTTGGATTGAACAGTGTTTGCAGTTTTTAGGGCTTCATTTTGAACGCAGTCATGTTCCTATTAAATCGATGGAAACATGCCTGGCTTCAAAATGACCCTTATCACTTCATTGATGCTAATGAGTTATAGCCCTTGCCTTCAAAAGAAACTAACTGATTTTATTAAAGCTTAATCCCACAGGGCCTTGCACAGTAATGTGGACCTCTATAAAGAGAACATGAAGTGCGCCCAAATGAAAATGCTGCATTCTCTGTGTAGGGATACTTAGGCCCTGCTGAGTATCATGAGAGCCAGGTTCACTCTGGAGACCCCAACAGCTATTCAGACTAGGGCCACATTCTGTACAACTTGGCTGTAACTGCACTCCCTGTATACAACCAGGAAGAAATGGGTAGTTGTTGGATGTGTTGTGATTTGTCACAAAGCATTGTCCACGAACCATCACTAAGAATATTACAATTCATAAGTAAAAGCCTGTCTTTGAAAGCTGCATAAACACATTCATTCATGTGGGGCAGCAAGTACGTTTTGCTAGTTTCAGAAAAAAAAAAAAAGAGAGCTTTTTAAAAGTGAAGTTTTTAATCTAAACCTCATTATAAACATTTGTACATCTCTTGTCCATCCTTTCTATCCAGTAAAAAATATTTTTGCCAGTCTTTACAATCAGTAACTGTCTTGAGTAAGTTTAAATAAATAAGAATTTTAAATTTAACTGAAATTTGCAATTTCTTTGTTTAGCAAATGTGGCTTTGATCTCCTTTTCATGGAGATGAAGGTACAGTGTCAACAATGTAATATTTAATGGGAAAATCTTAAATTCTAGTAGTTTTTCTATACCTTACTAATTATGAGAGATATTTCAGTCTAAATTCTTTAGCAGTGGTTTTGCTCCAAATACAAATTTACCCACACAAGCCCTACTGAAAAGAGACTATATTTAATGTAGTTAATGTTGCTTCCTTTTTTTTTTTTTTTTTTATGGTTGTTTCTTAGGTATGAATAGGCTGAGGTGGAAACAAAATGTTTCTATATCTTACGTCTATAAATATTTACATTTCTCTGGGATAGGCTTCCTGTCACCCAGGAAAAGAGAGAGATTTAAAGGCAACCTCATTAGGTCCACACTTGGGAGGCATGGGGAGCCTGAAATCAGATGAGTACAGTGGTTGGCAAAGCAGAGGAGAGAGACAGGTCTCCCTACAGAAAAGATGGATGCTCTGCTTTTCTTGCTGGCAAAGAGCATGGTGATTTTCCAAGACAAAAAAATGCTGTTTTCCATCCACTTTGGTAGGAGTGAGCAGTGCATACCTCTTGTCACTACGGGAATACTGAACAGGTTTGTTTGACACCAGGATCTGAATTTTCTTCTGCCAGAGTATGGAGGCACCATGGTGGCTTTCAGGACCGTGGTTCATGGCTGTATGAGGGTGAATTTCACCAGTAACCCAATGGTGTTCTCCTGACAAAATACCATTGAAGATAAAAGTGTTGGCAAGAATTTGCAACCCTCAGACTTTTACCAGCATAATACCTTACACAGTGCTGTGGAACCCTGGAAAAGTGTGTGGGTGGTGTGTTTGGGCGTTTGAAGTGGGATGGTGTATGCTGTTGTTCTTGTAGCAAGGGCTGGAACCTCTCACAATGCTTAAACTTCTTTTGTTTAGAGTATTTCCTGGTAATTTCTCTTATTTCTGGCAAGCTTTAATGGGAACTGCTACTCTCTTCCAAGAGTCCAAATAGTCTTACTTTCAGTATAAAAATCCTCAGTTTAAAATACATTAGTCTGATTTTTTTTTTAATTTTAATGTTAAATGGTCCCATGGGAAGGCACAGCTCTTCTCTTATCAGCCTTCCAGAGGTGAAGTTGTCTTTAATGTTGCGCAAGAAAGTTGCTTTAGCACTGTCAGATATCTAATTAATCCTTCAGTAAATAAAGGCATTCTGTAATTAGATAACCGAGCGGTGCAATCAGTTCTAACACAAAATGCTTTGCATATTAATATGTTATAATCCAGGAGCTGTACAAAGCTTGTTTTTGGATATGAAGTATTTGTGACACACAGAGAACTCATCACAGATGAACAGTGGGTTGTTTTGTTTGGTTGTGGGGTTTTTGTTTGTTTTGTTTTGTTTGTGGTTTGTTTGTTTGGTCAAAACTCAGCTAGATGTGATCTGTAAATTAAAGATCTTAATATCTATTAAAAAAAAATTATTTTCAGGAGAGAAAACAACAGAGGTTCAGACCGAAGATTGTTGCAAATATGTGAAAGGGGCTTGAAAAATCAATTTTTGAAGCTCTAATCGAGTCACTGCCAGGGGATCGAAGGTACCACCTCAGGGAGATGAAAAGTTTGCCGTAGAGTCAGTTGATGAGGGACTCTGTGCTTTGGAGACCACAAGAAGGAGCAGCACCGCGCATCATTTAACACCATTCGTTAATTAGCTAATCTGTGCAGTAGTCGGACTTGGCCGAGCTAGTTCTGTGGAACGCTGGGGTTATAAACACGGGGTGACGCATCCCCTCCCCGCCCCCAAAGGGGCCATTACGAAGTTTAGAAGAGCGGAAATCACGTTATTTATTCTCGTCTCAGGACGCGCGCGCCGGGCGGGCAGCAGCGCCACGGCAGGAGCCGAGAAGGGCGCGGGGCGACCTGGCGCGTGCGGGGAGAAGAGGGGCTCTTACCTGGCGGAGCCGCTTCGTCAATATCATTGGCTGCCTCCCGCTCCGCCCCCGCCGCCTCATTGGCTGCTTCCATCTCCCCCCCTCCACCCGCGCGCGATCGGTCTTCGTCCGATACCTGGAGGCGAGCGAGGAGCGACTCCCACCGCTCCCGTTTACTCGCCGCACGCTCTCATTGGCGAGCGAGCCGGCGTGCTAGGCCCGCCCGTTGGCTGCTCCGGCGGCCGGCTTTGCCCCGATTGGCTGTCGGGCGGGGGCCGCCCCGGTGGGGGCCGAGCGGTGTGTTTGGGCTGGAGAGTTGCCGGTGGAGCGGACTTGGGATCTGCTGCCGCTGCCCGGTAGCGCGTGCCGGGGACGGCGCGCGGCGCCTCTCTTTCGCCTCCGCCGCGCAAGGCGGGGCGGGCGCGGGATGGCCGCCTCAGGCGGGCCTGAGCGCGGGGCGCTGGGCTGAGCGGAGAGGAGCGAGCCGCGGCCGCCTGCGAGGACCATGCCGTCGGGAAGGGAGTCGGGCGCCCCTCGGCTACGGGATCCGACCGGGGCGGCCGCCCTGTCAGCGTCGAGCAGCGCTTAAGTCCGCCCCGCGCTGCCCCCGAGCATCGCCATGGACGAGCGCTTCAACAGGTGGCTGCTGCCGCCGCTGCTGGCGCTGCTCTTCTTGCTCATCGTCTACCAGTACGTGTCGCCCGCCTGCCCCGGCGCCGCCTGCCCCCGCCGTCCGCCGTCCTCCGCTGCCCGCCGCGGGGGGGGCCCGGCGGAGCGGGAGGAGGAGGAGGCGGCGGCGGGCGCCGCGGAGGAGGAGGCGGAGGCGGCGGCGGCACTGCCGCGGCTGGTGGCCAAGTTCCCGTTCGCGCGGGGGGAGCTGTGTCGGCGGGTGCGGTTCGACATGCGGGGCCGCGACGTGATCGTCTTCCTCCACATCCAGAAGACCGGCGGCACCACTTTCGGGCGGCACCTGGTGCGCAACATCCGCCTGGAGCAGCCCTGCTACTGCCGGGCCGGGCAGAAGAAGTGCGCCTGCCACCGCCCGGGCGGCGACAAGGACACCTGGCTCTTCTCCCGCTTCTCCACCGGCTGGAGCTGCGGGCTGCACGCCGACTGGACCGAGCTCACCAGCTGCGTGCCAGCGGCCATGGAGCGCCGCGGCTGCGCCGGGAACCGCACCCTCAGGTCAGTGCAGCCGCGGGGGGCTGCGGCGGCTGTTTGCCACCCGCCGCCCCGAGGAGAGGCGGGGTGACGGGGAAGCCCGCCCGGGGCGGCCCCGGGGGCGGCGGCGGGTGCCGGTTCACGTGTGCTCTGAGGTCTGGCTGTGGGGCTTGATTTCCACCAGCTCGAAATCGCATCCCACCTTTCCCAGCGCGGTGGGAAGGCTCCTTATAAGCGGGTCCCGCTCTCCGGCAGTCTGTTAAGAACTGTCCGCTGCCGTCGTCATTAAGAAGCGAACGGGAAGAAAAACCAGGCTTGTCTCCCAAAGGAAGTTGTAGTTTGGGCTATTCTCCCTTCATTGCTCCCACCCTAGCCCGTTTGTTACCTGTAATGCGTTCGCTTCTCCTCAGATTTGTGCCGATTCCAGGTAGCGCTCCCGGAGCTGCCTTTTGGACTGGTTAGCGCCAGAGACTCTACTCGTTTTTATGCAAGTTTCTCCTACTTATTTGTCCTTCTGAAACTTGTTTTTAACAAAATACTGCGCTTTGCTGTGTAAGAAGAGTGCCTCTGCAGAACCTAATGGACCGCTGCAGCTGCTGAGGGATGTAGTTAGGCGAGTTTGAAGTGTCCAGATGCCCTTAAACTCTTCCCCCCCGTGTTTCTTGTTGGCAGATAAGCTGGTTCGCTTTCCCTGTGAACTCGCTCTGTGTGCGAGATGAAAGTCAGGAGATGGTGTGTGCCAGGCACCGTGTAGGGAACATGGTACTAGAAAAAATCACGCTGTTCGTGTTTCTTTTGATGATCTGATGACAATGGAAAACTTCTGAATTTTGTGTGTGTGCTCGCTGTGTGCGTGATCTTGCGTTGGGCTTTTGTTGAGTTTTCCCAAAAGGTCTTGTCTGTTTGTTAAATGGAAGAATTGTCAGATGAGTGATCTCTCTCTGTATGAGATAGCTCTAGGTGATTCAGTAAGTTTTGGACTTTGTTCTGATTTATTTACCATTAAATCAGATTTTCAGGCTTATATTTGATCCTGTCTTTATACGTATGATAGATTTTGAACATGTGTAGTATGAAGTTATAAGCTGAATTCTCAAACCTTTACACTCTAGTGACTGTAAATTCAACATCTATGAAATATTTTGAAAAAAAAAAAAACCAAACCCAGAGTTTTTTAGTTATATAGTTTTAAAGATAGGTTCTTTGATTTTATTATCCATCTTAATTTTATGAGTCTGCAAACTGTATATTTTCTGTAGGACCACTCACACCTGATTTTATGTCTTGTCATTTAAAAACACAGTCTGTGACATACGTGGACTCATTTTCACAGGGCCTATCCATCAAGTCAATAGAGTTTATTATTGTTGTTGTTGAACAATTTGAAGATTATTTGATGTGAACATCAAAGACGCTCCTATACCACAAACCTAAGCCTATTTGGCATGACTCCAGTCAGGATAATTTGAATTTATTGTTGATGGTTGTGGACTTGGACTTTACTTGCAGAATGCTGTTCAGGCAATTCATGCAGTTTAGTGAAAAATGTTTAACTGAAGATAAAGTGTATGTGTGTGCTAATGGAAGAGAAATGCTGTGAATGCCTTTGAGGGCAAAATAATTTGGTGGTAACTGCACGTGTTTAAGGAATATTAATTTAGAATGTAAAACAGGGAGAGGAGGAGGAAGAGTAATACTTGTATGAAACATCTGAGAACACATAACCTGCCACTAAGGTCCTCTTTTCCTCTTTCATGAAGAACATTACTAGGTAAACTACTGAGTGTTAAGCCAAATTGCAGAGATTACAAATGGGCAGTAATATTGGAGCAGTAGCTTCAGTACTTTTAAGTAAAAACATGGTTATGTTCAGTAAATTAAAACCTTTGAGTTGAATTGCAAAGCAGGTCATAATGTTTATTCGGTGGATAATTAATAATTGTTTTGATTTATAGCACCTTTATAGCTGAATAGTGTTTTCTTAATTATTGTTTTGTTTGTTCTGTTTAGTTAGTGAGTTATTTGGCTAGTGTGACATTGTACTTTTTGATTCATCTCAAGTGAGGAAAGTGCTGGGAATAATTATTTGTTGCATCATTCTAATACTCATTACTTCTTGTATTATGTCCTGTGCTGGGCAGATACCTTTTAATTTTTCCCTTTGTTTTCTCTTTATAGTCACGTAGCTCGACTTTGTTTTTTCCAGGAGCTGTAAAATGAATGAGACAGTCACAGTGGAGACAGTCTGTGCTTTGAGGTTGTCTTTACTCCTGATAAAGTTGGAATCAAGCCTAAAATACTTTGCTGGGGGACTGTGCTGTGAGAGGCATGCATCTAAGTGTGGTGGTTTTTTTTTTAATGTCTGAATGGAGAATTGAGAATGAGGAGACTGCCTAAAATAGTCAAGAAACAAGCAGATGAGTCTAATGTAAAGCATACCGATTCTTTTTAAGTTATCCTTTAAAGCTTTGGAATGTATTTGAGGCATTGGACTTCCTTGAATAGCTCAACTTTTCTACCTTACAGCTATGGAGCCAGACGATTAGGCTAAATTGCTTAAATATCTGGCAATGAATTTTCTTTGTGGCTAGGAGGGCAGCAGGACAAAACGTATCATGAATTTGATACTGAGTTGTTTGATCTCTTGTTCCATGTATGTTTATCGTGAATTTGATAGTGAGGTATATGATCTCTTGTGCCATATACTTGATGAAGTGAGCGTGATGTTAAGTGTATTTCAGAGTAGCGTGTTAATATAATCTGATCTTTCAGATCTCTGTCGATGTAGACTCTCTCTTACTACATAGAGGAAATAAGGGATTTAGAGGATAAATTTCCCTATTGTGAAAATATGCTTCATAGAGGGCTGGTAATAACATAAATAAAAATTAAACAAGTGGCTTTCAGAAGTATTTTCTTTGCTATTTTGTTATGAGTAAGATGGATTAAGTCCTACCTTTTAATGTAGGTCTTTAGAAGAGTTAGTGAACAAACTAGTTAGAATTCATGGGGGAAGGGGCTGGGTGGTAGTGAAAGGAGGGAGTGGGTGATGGTCCTAAGGGTTGTAGAAGGTATGTGAAGCACTACATCACCTCACCCTGGAATCTTTGTCTTTCATGGGCAGTGTGTTTAAAGATGTTTTACTTCTGAAATCTTATCAGGGTTTGGAAGAAACTTTGTCTCAGCTTTTCTTGTTCCTGATGTTGATGTTTTGAAATCTTGGGTCCCAAGAAGGAGCACAAGGGCAGAAATTGCTGCTGTGACACAGCAATTTGAACTTTTTTTAAGCCAAAGTGCCAGCTCTAATCTTGATGTCACTGGACCTTTACTTCTCCGTGACTTAATGGTCCTGGGCCCTTGTACCAGCTTAGGTGACTTCAGTGTGAAAAGTTGTTTGTTATCAATGTGTTGGATGCCATTGTGAAGTTGTAGAACTATCTTTTTTATTAAGAAGAAAAGTTATTCTTTTTCAACAACATTACTTAAACCCACAAAACCAAACCAAGAACTTTTATGCTTTATTTCTGCAAATGTTTTCATTTTCAGGATGTGAATTGTTCTGCTGAAATACCTGCTTAAGTGTTTACAGAGCCAGGCTGTTAATTTTTCCTATTAATGTATATATATAGCTTTCACTTCTACAAAAGTTGTTGTCCAGATAGTGAGGATACTGACAAGGGTTTTCAGCTGATGCAGTTTTAAATTAAATTCTTATTAACATATTTTTCAGTTCAACATTGCAAATTGTTGTGTATTATTAAAGCAGTGGGACTTTTCCCATGAAGATGTAGTTAGGTTCCTATGGAAGTTCTTGCATCAGTAGCATAACCCCCACTGTACATTTAACAGTATAGTTATTGCTATATATCACTCTACAACTTGGGTTCTTTACTCTGCCTTACAAAAACTTCAGTTACAACAGAAGATAACATAAGAACAGTATCCTGTGTATTTGCTTTGCCCTTTCTGGAAGTCATTGAAGTTGATGATGCTTGATGATGCAGCTCCACCCCTGGAACTTGGCTTTCCTTCAGAGGTGCCAAGAAGCTGTGACTAGGAAGCCTTAGCCAATATTGCTTGAGGAAAGAAAAGAAAGGGAAGTGTTGTTAGATGTCTAACTTGGGATGCCAGGGAAGAGTTGGACTCAAGTGTGAGCGAGTGATGTTAAGCTGCCTCCACAGACAGTGGGGAGAAAGGGAATAATACAGGCAGTCCTTTGGAGGGCCTCAGACATATCCAAGACCTGCTGAATTGTCTTTGGGAGCAGCAGTTCATCCTTTCAACTGATTACAAGGGAAGAGTGGAATGGCTACTTGGGACTTGATGTCTAAAGAAGAGATTAGATGTCTAAAGAAGAGACTAGAGAAGAATTCCACTTCTAATGTTGCAGAGACATTGTCCAAACGGATTGTCTGCCTGTTAGGTTACCAGGTAAAACTTGGTGTGTGAGGTAGGGCTTGCTTTGCCTCTGTACCCTGTGTGTGAGGGATTAAGATTGGACCTTAGAAGTCCTAATCAAGGCACATTTTCTCTCTTGCTGGTGTGCTTGCAATATCACTAATAATTACTCATTATTATTTATTACAAGTTTGATTAAACTAGGAAGGTAATCTTTTAAATCTACACATGCGAAAGAACACTGCATTGAAAGTGTTGTCTAATTTCCTTCTATAAAACAGTGAAACCAGTCTAATTCTCTAAACCCCATGAGCTTTATTATCAGTGCAGTTTAGTCTTTGAAACTATTGATTTTCATTAATTGGCTTCCATTATACTCTCCACTTCCTCATGTCTGTTTAACTTACTGTGTGCTCTGTTATTCTATGGTAGTATAAATTGTCAGGAAACCCATGAGTCATGGAATTGGGAAAGTTGAATAGAAACTATTAGTAGGATCCCTTGCTCCTATGCAGTCCTTTATTTGACTGTTGAGTGTTTAAAGCTCTTAACAGCATGAGATGGCCTCCATTTTTTGCAGCCATGGTAACTATGTTGATCAAAATAAATAGGAGTGTTAATTGAAAAGTAAGACTACGCTGAAGGTAGTGGGGAGAAGAGAATCAAAGTCACAAATGTTTAAACTGGAAAAAAGTACAAATTCTCAACCATACCTTGGTATCTTCTACTGAAATGAATGTTAGAACCAGAAAGCTCTCTATAGGTTGTCCGTCTTTGTTTTTGTTTTATAAATGTAAGGAGCATCAAGAATTTAACAATTTCCTGAGTTGCTGCTACTGATAGTGCAAGTTTTTTTTTTTTTTCTTCCTTAACTGTCTTCATTGTTGTATGCTTTAAAGGTTCTCTTTAATCTTCTCAAGGGTTTCATGGTCCTTGATATTGGAAAGTGGTGCTGTCTCCTTCCAGTGCCTACTGTGAATCTTACTAACTTCAATTTTAAGGCTCTTGCTCATTCTGTCTTTCTCAAAAGTGAGAACAAATAGATCCCCTTTTCTCTGTAGTAGTCTACTAGGTACTTTGGTTCTTTGCAAGTCCTTTTTCAACCTTCCCTTCTTAAAAAATAACTAAATCCATCCCATTCTGTATTTATTGGAGGCCGTTCTTGATGTCCCTCCTCTCTGGATTTGTGTCAGTTGTTTTCTTGAAATATGATGCTCATTGGGGGTATATGATTTAGTCTATGAGTGTAGTGCAAAGTGGAGCAAAAAAAGATTATTTTACTTACTCTGAAAGTTGTGCTTGTGGTTATACGTGTGAGTGATGTTTGTCTATTTTGCAGTTGCCTGACATTGTATGTTCAGTTTAGGATTTAGACACTATTCATTTTCTTAAAGACTGCCACTTATATTTCCCATTGCCCTTTTATATGAGTTTTGTGCTCATTCCCATTGGATTTCATTCCTCTTCAGTCGTTTGCTTTAATTTGTAAAATTGGTTTAAATTTTAATGTTTTCCTCACTAGCTTTTCATCATTGGCATATTTAATAAACGTGTTTTTCATGCAGCATCAACTTTGCTTGTGCAAACATTGAATAGAATGAAATCCCTTTGTAATAAACCTTTTGTTTGATGTAACTCTCAGAATTGCTTTCCAGGGACTGAGTTCTGCCCCGATACATCTTTTTTTTTTATTTTTTAAATTTTTTTTTTCTTGACTTCTGTTTTTGTTTTTTTTTTTTTTTATTTTTTCTGGCTTATGACACTAGTTGGAAATGTGTGAAGTCATACTTTATTTTTTAAAAAAGCTTTTCCTTCCTACTGTTCCTACTCAAAATCTATTACTATATTTTAGAAGTAAATTAGAGTGATTTGATCAAATCTGATTGAGACAATAATGCTGTCTGCTAATCTTTTCTTCTGTATGTTTACAAACAACTTGTCTTAGAACTTGTGACAACACCTAGCAACTCTCCTTAACTACGTTTTGCACTGTACTTGTTTCCTGTGAGATTTCCCCCACCCAGAGCAGCAAACAAATGATTGATGGTGACAGAACTTTTCAGCATCAGGGTTGGCACAGCGCTGGAAATCTTTTGATCCAAAGATAATTCTTATCTTCAGCCTTCTGAAGCTGCTGCAGTAAGCCTCAGCAGGTTGCCTGCATAAATAACTAGAACTCATGTTTACTGTTAATTGCTAGTATTAATAAAAGAGTGGTCAGCACTAATTCAGTTGGGAATTGATTGTTCTTACTCATCCATCATTGTAATTTACAGATAACCATGAAATTTAGTAACTTCAGAGACAGGAAGGTGCACGTTATGAAAATGATCACCTGAGCAGCAGTTCTTCTAGCTGTTTGGAAGAGAATTTAGTGATTTACCTAAGCAAATATCCTTGCTTCTTTGATGCATACCTTGCTGCTTCCTTTTTAATCTAGCTTGAAGTATCATGTAAGGATGGGTTTTTGCCTGCTTCTGGAATTTCATTCTGGAAAATAGGCCATCTAATAAGATTTTCTTTAAAATGAGGGAGCTATTCTCTTCTTTGTGCAGGAGCCAGGCAGAGAAACCCTATGGGGTGAAAAGAGTGGAAGTGTCAGTAGCATCCCCTAGGGCTGGACAGTGTTGTAAGACATAGCAGCTTTTGTAACTCTCATGTTATTAAGATGCTTTTTAATTTTATTAACTGGCTGCCTAATTTAGAGTAATTTCCATTCCTCTTGAATAGACTATCCTTTAAATTCTTAGATAGCTTTAGGTTATGTGTCGGTTTAATGTGGAATGGGAAAAATTACTGTGTGAGTGGGAAAAGTTTCTGTGTAATGCCATTACACTGGTGGAGATAGACCCAGCCAATGGCAAAACCAGGGATAAAGTTGGGAGCTTACCCTTTTGAGAACTCTGTGGAGTTCCATTCCTGGAAGGTTTCTCCCATCTCAGTCCAATGGATGTGACCACTGTACTCATGAGCAGCTACCAGAGATTTAGTTTGTCTTCCAAAGAGCCAGATCACATTCAAGAACACGTGCAGATACTTCACTAGTGTGAATGACAAAACAGATCAACACTGATAGAGCAGCACCTTTCCCAGCACCCACAGAACACAAAGAGCACAACACAGCCCTTGTCTTCCCCTCCAGATGACCAGGAGTGATGGTCAGTAGTGAAACAAGTGCACACACATCACTCCCCAAATTCCCAAGCACAGCATGTTCATGGGTCCCTTAATTATTATTGCCATGGGAATTAAGTTCAATTAAAATTTGTGGCTGGATGTCAAGCTGCTCACCCAGTAACTGGCACAGACCTTGGGTCCTTCCAGATCTATCTCCTTCTGCTCAGGAGCTAGTCCAGCTTTGAGTTTACTAGTGAACTGTACAGGCACACAGAGCTCCCACCAGTAGCTGGCCTTGACACTGTTTCCAGCTGTGGAGTTGTTGTGACCTGTGCTCTCTTCTACCATTGCTGGCAGCCAGTGTCCTCCCCTCAGGTCCAGGAGTGGAATGGTCCTCCGAAAGAAGGTAGGATGGACAGTAGTGATCAGGTGCAGGGCTCAGTCCACCAACCAAACCAACCAGCAGTTTACTACATCCCCCTCATCTTCCTTGATTCTGCCCTTATCTCCACACAAGGGACCTAACCCCAGATATTTTTCCCCCTTGCTCCCAGGTTTTCTACACCTGTGACCAGATTTGGTGTTTCAGGTGCTGTTAGCTGGGTCACCTTGGGCTTCAAATGGTATTACTGATGTGGTTTCCTAGGTGCTGCTGCCTTGGCTACATTCGTCTCCCCAAAATGACCCCAACTCTTCTTTAATTATTGGTCAAGTATGGCCACCTCTGACATCAATCCCCCTTAACTCCCCGTGAAATCCCTCTCCAACTACACAGGCCCTGATCATCAGCTCCTGTGCCTTAACACATACCCCCAAAGCTGTCTGCATGTCACATTGTTTCTTCCTGTCCTCTTTCCAACCTGGATGTGACAATCTTCCTCATCCCCTGGTGCCTCTGAGCACCCTTCTCTCTGGCCAGGCAGGTTTGAGACCCTTTGAGTGATCTTTCCCCTTTGTGCCTGACTTGTCTGCCTATGGCCTCATTGCTTAGGTGCTGGCCATGGAAGTCCTGGGCTTGTGCAGGAGATTAAACTGGTCTGAAGCATGATTAGCTGTAAAAGCCAGAAACTTTATTTCCAGAACTAAGACAACTACAGTACAGTGTACAACTGGAGGAATGTGGGCAAGACAGAGCAGGCCTTGGATTGTGAGGCTGCCTTTGGGTCAGCAGCATTGCCCCTGAGGAAAATGGTGGTGGTTCCCTGCAGCCTGGGCTGCGTCATGCTTATCCTGCTGCTCAAGGCTTCTTGCCTCTTAGGAACTGCAGGAGTTCCTGCAGCAGATTAAAGAATTTCATCAGCTTCTCTTGAGGAAATGGACAGGGTATAAAACTGTCTGATTCTGTTGGCAGTGGCTTTGGCCTCTGAACGGGAGTGGAGGTGGGGACTGGCTCTGGTGATGGAGTAGCTGTTACTGCTGGGTGCAGGCCCATCTGCTCCAGGATCCAGTTGTAAAAGTGCTGGGTGGAGGTGTAAACTCCAGGCTGTTGGGCTCTGGCGCAGCCTTTCCCCCAGCTGGTCACTCCCACCAGCCAGAAGTAGCCTCCATTGTTGTCCTGGCACACGAGAGGACCACCACTGTCACCCTGCAGTGGAGGAGAGAGGATTCAGGGGTCACTAGGGCTGGTTCCTCCTCTCTGGCAACACCTGCCAGAACTGGCTCTACTGCACAGAAAGGCTTTGCTCGGGGGTTGGAGCAGTTGTGACAGGGCTGCCTGTGCTGCTGGGAGTTGACTTGGAGCACGCTCCTACCTGGCAGGTGTCAATGCCACCCTGTGGGTACCCAGCACACACGTTGTGGTTGTGGATGGCACCGTTGTACCAGCGGCTGCTGTTACAGAGGCGGCTGTTGAGGAGATGGACCTTGGCCTCCTGCAGCACATCAGTTGGTCCCCCGGCTGTGAACACAGAAAGGAATGAACCCCCAGCAGCATGTTGTCAGTTCCCCTCCCCTCATGGGGTAACCCCTTCCCAAGGGCTGGGCTTTGCATCTTGAAGTCTTTGTTCTGGGGTCTCCCTTCTGTCTGGCTTTGGGGAGTGGGTCGGGCCCATCTCTCTAAAGGTGTCTATACATCCCCACAGCCTGGCTCTGATTTTCACCTGTGCCCACAGGAAGCCCAACCCCTCTCCCCAGGGTGCCCATCTTTCCCTCGGGACATGAGTACATGTTGGGAACTCACATCTTGCAGCTGTGGAACCCCAACCACTGATGTAGCAGTTGGTCAGCTCTAACACTCTAAGCGAGGCATCGGGCACACAGGCCAGCTGGACATAGTCGCTGCAGTGGACGGGCTGGTCCAGTTCCAGCAGCGCGATGTCATTCCTCTCAGTGCCACTGCTGTAGTGTTCATGGACCATGAGCCGCTTGATGTGGCGCACTTCGGCCTCAGGACCCAGCTGAGCCAGGTGGGTGGCCCCAACCACTACGCGCCACATGTTGATGTGCCTGCAAGGAGAAGATGGAGAACGGACTTGGCAGGGGCAGAGCTGCGTGCTGCAGCAGCCCAGCAGTTCCTGGCCTTCTGCTTCCCGAGGGAGAGAGGGGAGCAGCGCTGCTGAGGGTGCGACTGCCCTGGCAGGACTCGGGCAATGGCGATGTCAAGCTGTAGGCTGCCAGGAAGCGGTGGCCTGAGCCCCGCCTGCTCCTGAGCAGTCTCTCAGCTGGGCCCACAAGTGCCCAGGCTCTGGGCACATGGCAAGGAAATAGGGTGGGAGCAGCCAAGGGTGCTGGGACAGGGCAGCTGTCAGTGCTAGGGGGACGTCCCCTTGCCCTGCTCCTCCTTACCTGGCCTTGACGAAGCAGTGGGCTGCTGTCAGCACCCACTGGGAGCTTATCAGGGACCCTCCGCAGATGTGCCCTGTGCCTGGTCTCCATGGGTCCTGGATGCTGACGATCCAGGGCCAGGACCCTGGCTGGGCATCGGTGCCACCGACGATGCGTGAGGTGCCAAAGTCAGACACCATGGGCCGGAGCCCGCAGGTCTCTCTGAAACCAGAGGCTCATTAATGTCCTGCTCAGTGGCTGTTGCTGTCCAGGCTGAAGGTGGCCCTTCTGTCCTCCCAACATGACATAGCAGGGACAGCAGGGCCGGGAACCCCGCAGGGTGAGCATTTGTCCACCCATTTCTGCTTCAGCCTCATAGATGAACTGTACTGCAGCCTGGGTGGTGGCAAGGAGCTGAGACTCCCCCATGGGGTTTGGGGAGCTGTGGTGTGGCCATGAGGACGTGGGCACCATTCAGTGACCCCCCTGCCCCCCCATCAGTAGTGCCCGCACTCCCTCCCAGAGCCTTGTCCCACTTACGCGCAGTTGTCCCAGTTGCTGTGTACTGGCCAGCACATGGCCAGCAGGATGAGGAGGCGGAGCAAATTCATCGCTGCCAGAGGCATGGGGCAGTGTGAAAAGCTAGGGATTGTCGCCACCAGTGCAGCAGCCAAAGTAGTGCATGCAGGACTTGTGTTGCCACAGCGCCCTTGGCCCTGGGACTGATGTCACAATGTTGCTGCTTCCAGGTGCTGGGTGTGGAGCCCTCTTGGGGTGGGAGGCAACGTAGAATCATAGAATCATGGAATGGGTTGTGTGGGAAGGGACCTTGCAAGGTCATCTAGTCCTAGTTGAAGTGAGCAGGGACATTGCAATTAATGCAGGTTGCTCAGATCCCCAGCCAGCCTTGCCTGGAATGTTCCCTGGTATGGGACATCAACCACCTCTCTGGGCATCCTGGGCCAGGGTCTCAGCACTCTTAGCATCAAAAATTTATTCCTTCTCTCTAGTCTAAATCTCCCTGTTTTAGTTTAAAACCATCATCCCTTGTCCTGTCTCAACGGGCCCTGCTCAAACGTCTATCCCCAGCTTTCTGTCAGTCCCCTTTAAATACTAAAAGGCTGCAATAAGGTCTCCCTGGAGCCTTCTCCAAGCTGAACAACCCCAACTCTCTGAGTCTGGCTTCACAGCAGAGGGGTTCCAGTCCTTGCATAACCCAAACTTTTTAGTGCTAAACTATATTAGATATCTTAATATGCTTGGTTGCCCTAGAAGGCAACTTAAAGTCCCTTATTATTGCTGAACAGGGTTTTCAAAAACTATGTAGGAGCCTGATTGTATAAATTAAGGGTCCAATTTGGATTGCTGTTATAATAAAATTATTCAGGCTTGAAACTACAATTTGGGGGGTGCGGATAACAGACTATTTGGGATTTTGTTAAAGATAGCATGGATCTTCTTTCAGAACAAGTTCTAGAATAGCAAAATCAGTAACTCTTGAAGTACTTGTGGTCTGCTACAATGGTCAGTACTTGAGGTCTCAATATGTATTGACTAAAAATGTGTGAAAAGGGTTCTTGTAAGGATAGGGTCTTTTATCTTCAAGCTCTTGGGACTTTGATTCTGCTAGTGAGCCATAACTGGCCTCATGTATACTTCTACAAAGATCTGGAGTTTGGCCTACAGCTTAATGTCATCATAAAAAAAGGAGAGGAATCACATAATTGTCAGAATTGGAAGGGACCTCTGGAGATCATCTAGTCCAACCCCCCACCAAAGCAGGTTTCCCTAGAGCACATTACACAGGATTGCATCCAGGTGGATTTTGAAAATCTCCAGAGAAGGAGACTCCACAACCTCCCTGGGTAGCCTGTTCCCGTGCTTTGTCACCCTCATAGTAAATGTTTTTCCTCATATTTAGATGGAGCCTCCTGTGTTCCAGCTTGTGCCCATTGCCCCTTGTCCTGTCACTGGGCACCACTGAAAAGAGTCCAGCTCCATCCTCCTTGCACCACCCCTTTACATATGTGTAGACATTGATGAGGTCTCTTCTCAGTCTTCTCCAGTCCCAGTTCTCTCAATCTTTCCTCATAAGAGAGATGCTCCAGTCCCCCAGTCATCTTGATTGTCCTCCGCCCTTTCTAGTAGTTCCCTGTCTCTCCCAAACCGGGGAGCTCAGAACTGGACACAGTATTCCAGATGCAGCCTTACCAGGGTAGAATAGAGTGGGAGGTTGACCTCCCTTGACTTACTGGCCACACTCTTCTTAATGCATCCTGGGTTACCGTTGGCCTTCTTGGCCACAAGTGCACATTGCTGGCTCATTTATTGGCTACTAGGACTCCAAGATGACCCTCTTCAGGGCTGCTTTTCAGCAGGCCTACCCCTAACATGTACTGGTGCATGGGGTTGCAGGACTCTCTGTGCAGGACTGTACATTTGCCCTTGCTGAACCTCATTAAGTTCCGTTTTGCCCAACACTCCAGACTCCAGGTCACACTGGATGGCAGTACAGCCCTTTGGTGTGGGTATTGGCTTTTAATTAATGGTCTTAAACCATTAAAATTAAGACATTAAATTTAATGTCTTAAACCCCTTCTTTTCTTTAAAAATTAATGTTAGAAAATGGTTGATGTAAAGTGGATTTCAGAAACATTACAAGTGCTGCATTAATGCAGTTATATGTTAGTTGTGAACATATATTAATGCAGGTTGAAGTGTCTCCAAAGTGGTAGAGATGCCAAACATACTGGCTCACTAGTGGGAAAACTTTGAATACCTCTTGAAGAATAATGTTGAGATGGGGAAAGCAATGACCAGATGCAACTTCAATTTTGAAAGTCAAAATAATGAAGGATTGATGAAACAAACCATAATATTCATAACTGACTTCAGAGTATACTCCTAGTACTGAGAAGCAACTTGATGTTGATGAGGAGGCTGGCCACGTGGTTCCTCCTGCTGTTTGGTACTGGAAGGAAATGGCCCCTTCAGGATGTTAGACTATGTGGAGGAGCTGATTTCTCTGAGACCAGTTATTTTCTGCAAACAAGTAAACTTGAAAATGAGGTGAGTGAAAGGAGGAGGCACACTTCACAAACAGTAAACAAAAACATCAGGTTTTTTTCAGATGTTTATCTAAAATCTAATAATGCTGATGGAAAAAACTTTCTTATACAGATTTCTATTAGTAAGTCTTGGGCACATTATGCTTTTAAAGGTATGTTAAATGAAATTTTTGAGGTAGTAATAAACTTTTGGGGTTTTTTTTCTTCAACCAACTAGCCTACTTCTAACTTGTTTTCTGAGTTGGCTTTTGTTTAAGTAGAAAATAAGTTTGTATCTCAGGTTTGTGTATTTTCACACTTGAAAGTATCTACTTGTGATTTTTTTTACTTGATTTCCATGTGTCTTTCTGCACAGGCTATGGATGAGAACATAGGTGTAGGTGGAATAGCAACCGATGGTGTTTGCTTGAGGAAGCCCTCGCAGCGAGGGGGGAAAGAAGAGAAGCAGTGTAGGAAAAAGCTGTAAACCCAAAGTGAGAGTTAAGTCTAGAAGACAGCAGAAGAGAGCAGGGAGCAGAAATAAAACTACAGTCTTGGAAAGTGAAGGAAGGATCAAAATTATACAATATTAAAGTTAATTTTTTTTTCCCAAATAAAACTTTGTTTAGGGTTTAAAGCCCTCCATATGTTCTTTTTATACTTGCTGCAAGAGAAGGATGTGGACATAATGAGAAACATCAAGTACTAACTAGTTTGAGCTCCTGTACTACATAGGTCTTGTCTTTTCTTGGCATAGGTTTCTCAAGCAGGTAACTGCTGTAATAAGAGACCCAAATGTTAAATTAGACCTCTTCATCTCCTACACTCTAAATCCCAGTAACACAGTTGTCATCTAATGTTTTCATCCTGTAGCTAGAATGTAATTTTTAGTGATGGGAGTAGGACCATTATTTTCTGAGAAGTTTCAAATGTGCATGATGAGCAACTTCTAAAACTGCAAAAACTTCGTTTTCATGCCAGAAAAGCTTCTGTCAGGCTAAAGCTATATATTTTCTGTTGCTGATTTTAACAAGGTTCAGGTAAGAAGAGTAACTTTATGAAATATGTTGATGTCTGCTACTGGGCATTTAGATGTATTATAGAATCATGTAGGTAGGAAGGGACGCTGGCAGCCATTTAGCTCAAAACCGTGTTCAGAAGTCACTTTAACTAGAGCAGGTTTCTCTGGGCTTTGCCCAGAAATTTTGAATAACTCCAAGGATGGAGATGTCACAGTGTCTCTGAGAAACCTCATGGGAAGAGAGCTTTCCTTCTTGCCTACCCGAAATTTCCCATTTTTCAAACAGTGTTCATTTCTTCCTGTCTTACCACTATGTGCATCCAGAATGAGCCTGATTACTTCTCTACACACTCCCACATGAAAACCGAACAGTCCGCCTGGTTGCTGCCTCTCCACAGGCTGAATGGACATAGATCATCACTCAGCCACTCCTTCTGTGTCATATGTCTCAGCCTCTTATCATCTTGGCAGCCCTCTGCTGCCAGTCCACATTATATCCAGGTCTGTCTTTCAATGGTGAACCCAAAACTGGACACATCACTCCAGATACTATCCCACCAGTGCTAAATGGGGGAATGAGGGGAAATCACTTCCCCCCAACCTTCTGGCTAGCTCCTGCTAACATAGCCCAATGCTTGGTTAGCCTGCTTCACTTGCAAAGGGCACATTGGCTCTTATTCAACCCAGTGTCCACCAGGAACCCCAGATCCTTTTCTGCAGAGAATTATTATTTCTAATAATTCAATCTGTTGTTCCCGTGCTTGTGGAATAAAGGACTCTTCGATGTCTTCAGAAGTACAGTGGTCCAATGGAACAGGAATCACCTGTCCCACCTGTCCTAGCCACTCAGTGCCCAGTCCATCTTGTGGTTTGTTCTTCCTTGACCTCAGGTGAGAGTTTTTTTCTTGTACTTAGAATCATAGAGTGATCTGGGTTGGAAGGGACCTTAAAAATAATCTAGTTCCAGGCCCCTGCCATGGGCAGGGACACCTTCCAGTAGATCAGGTTGTGTAAAGCCGCATCCAGCCTGGCCTTGAAAACTTCCATGAAGGGGGCATCCACAATGTCTCTGGGCAGTCTTTTCCAGTGTCTCACCACCCTCATGCTAAACCACTTGACATGGTTGATCTTCATGAGATTCCTATCAACACAGTCCTCTTGCCTTTTGAGGTTGCTGTGAATAGAAGCACTGCCCTGTGGAGTATAGATCTCTCTCCAGTTTGGGTATGCCCATGAACCTGCTGAGACCAGCCTCTGACCCATCATCCAGGTCATTAATACAGACCTTTAAACAGCATTGGCATCTCTGTCAGTTCTCCAGTGACACCACAAGTCATCAGCCACCCGCTGGATTTTGTACCACCCTTCACTCCCACTCACAGCCTAATAGGCAGCTCAGTATAGCACCCATCACCCAGTCCATGTCTCACCAGTGTGCCTCAAATAACACTGTGGGAGAGGGTGGCAAAGTCCCTGCTGAGGGCAATGCAAACAGCACCCACTGCTGCAGGGAAATTTTCTCAGTCACCTTCCCAGGGATGGAGGTGAGACTGATCAGCCTGTAACTTCTTGAATCCTTCTTCTTTAAGGTGTGAGATTTGCTTTTTATTTATGGACAATAGGGAGAAAAGTTACAATGGAGAAGATGCTGCAACATGTTGATGTAGATATTTAACCTACTCCCTATTCCTCAATGTAAGAATTCCCTGAACAGTAACAGAAGCTGTAATAAAGGAAGGATAATTGTAATGCTTTTTTTTTTGTTTTGGTCTGCGAGCATTACTTTATTTTGTTGAAAGAAACAACTTATTACCAGCAGTAACTTTTTTGATGTGTCTTGGTATGTCCATGACATCCAATATAAAGCTTGCCTCAAGCATGTGTCATAAATAGGTTCCTTTGTACATTTAAGACTGGGATGGTACACTTCCTGGCTGCCAGGGAGGGTCCACTTTTTCTTATTAAGCTGAGTTTAGTAGATAAGCTAGGACTTGAATAGCAATTCAGTAAATAAGAGGTGGTCACATATCTGTCTGTTTTGTTGTTGTCAATACTTGGACTCCTAGTGTTGTGTAATATTTGTATAGTTTTAGGGGATGTTGTCAAACATTTAAAATTATTTTTATCCATAAAGCTAACACCTTTGTAGTTTTCCATATTCACATTGCAGACAGTGTTCTTCAGAGCTCTTTATCTTCCATCTACAATGATAACTTTCTTTATTAATCTGTTCACACTTAATTTATAGTGTAAAACCTTAATTGTTACGTGTTAACATGAAACAACTTCCCAGAGTTTACAAAGAAATAACATAACTGTTTTGCCTTTCTTTTTACTATTTGGAAATTGAGTTACTGGATTAAACTTTCAATATGGGTAAGATTCTCTTGTGCAAGGTTCAAAACTTCTGTATAAAATTCTCTTTAGGCAAATACAGAATCCACAAAAGTGGAAGAAATATACAGGCAAAGAAGTGTTGTTTATACATTTACATTTCTTTTAAGTGGACTATAAATGCTTGAAAACACTAAGTAGGAAAAATGCAGATGTGATCTTCGAAACATTTTTATCAGTTTACTTATTAAGCCACTGGGGAGAAACCTCAAATAATTAGTTTGTGTGTATATGTGTGTTGTGAAGGTTTAGAGTTCCCTTGTAAAGACTTGCATCACAAACTTCAGCTCAACTCAACTGTGTTAAAGCAGTCATGCCTTTTTTGACAAGCTTTTAAAACCTGAAAATACCCATTGAAATGGTTTCCTTCAAATAGAGATTTTTGCTGCCTAAATGAAAGGAATAATTCAAAATAGCTTTTCCTTAAAAGCCTGGATCCTCTGTAATGTGTTCCCTTCCTCAGCAAAGTTTTCATTGTGATCTCCAGTCTCCTGCATTGATCCAAAGCTGGTGGGTCAAAGAACATGTAAATATACGTTGAGTTTTGCAGCATTATCTCTGACTTCTGCAGATTATTTCATCTTAGTTCTTATCTATTTTTGTTTTGATTATATAGCCAGATACCTGACAGTGGGATAAAGATTCCCATTGTGATACGGGTCAGTAGCAGGTGTCTAAACAGCTGCGGGGCATTGCTACAGAGTAATAGTAAAACCAATGGACTGCATCTGACTAACAGACTGACTGGGAGGCTTAAGCGCAGCCACACAGAACTGCAGCTTTGATTAGGAGAGCAGGGAGAATGGTAGGTGTTTATCATTTTTGTTTCATGCTCTGCTACTTGTATTTCAGTCCATTACCAGGTAGCACCAAAGAAAATATTTACCCAGACAAACATAAAACCCAAGAAAATTAGAAAGTGTTTGTAGCAAGGAGGTCATTGTAGTTGCATTGGTATTTTAAACAAAAATGAAAGTTGTGTATAGTTTCTGGAGCTGAATTTGGCACTGTATGACTAGAGGATTTTCAGTTTGTGCTGTTTGTATAGATAACAGGAGGACTTAAAAGAATGTGGAAAAAATGGAAGCTTCTCTTCTACAATCACGTTTTCTGTTTGCTGTCTCCTATTTCTTGTATTACCCAGATTACATCCTACATTTTTGGTTTACCTTCTCATCAGCCTGACATTGCCCACTCTTCCACATTTCTGTCCTTCCCACCTTGCCAGCTCTTTTGCTTTTGTTTTATATCTTTTTCTTGGGTGACTTGCATCCCCTTTGCATTGTACCTGTTTCCTTTGTGTACAGGATGAGATGGTTGGAGTAGTGCTCATCTCTGCTGGCTTATTTGGTAAGCTGCAGGCTTGAATTCTTCGTCTCTGCTGAGCTTGTTTGTCCTACTGAAGTTCAAAGGGGCTTAGGGTTTTTTAGCTGTCTGGCCTTGCAAGGGCTAACAGAATGGACTGCTTTAATCTGTCCTAAATTCTTTGGTTTATTGTTCCCTCTGTTCCTAGAAGAACACAAAAACTGATAAGGAAAAATACGTGTTGTCTTTGCCCTACCTGAAAAGACAGGGGATGTGTTTCTGTGAAACTTTTTTGTGTTTCTGTCTGCTCCCTCAAGCTGCTGCTCAGAGGGCTCTATAATGCTTCCCTTTGATTTGTGTTCAGTTTCTCCCAGGATAAGGTATTAAACAATTGCAAGTTGTCTCTATAGGACATGCCCCAGTCTTTTGCTTTTGCAAGGTCTTGGAGAAGAAGGAATTTAAGATTAGCGCTGACAGAGTTGACAGAAAAATTTCATGCTTTACCCTCAGCTGTCGGTTGGCAGTGCTGAAACCCAGCTCTGCAGTCTGAGCCACCAGTTTCATCCAGAGAGGAGTCCTTCCCAGCAGGTAGATATATCTTGGCTTTGTCTCCCTGCCGCAGAGGGAAAGAAGGAAGGTTACTAATGCTTCTGTAACCTGGGGAAAAAATGTGATGGTTTGATGGGACTACAAAGGTATGAAGAGGAGAGTTTAGGTACAGGTAGGGGGGAATACCCCTGAGGCACACAGAGGTAGATGTGATTTCATGATAGAAGCAATAAGCAAGGAGATCCAAATAGAGCATCTGTTTGTGTCAAAACACAGGATGCACAGAGCTCTTACCAGGTCAGTTTTCAGGGGGTGCTTTGGCTCTGCAGTGGCTTGTTTGATCTTAGTAGTCAAAATTTAATTTCTTTTAAATTTTTGACAGCTAGTTTTAAGCAGTTACCTTATGCTTTCTTGTTACATTTACTAGAGATTTGTTTGCTTTCTGCTTCTTGAATTCATATCTTGTATCTGAATTTTTTTTTCGTTTGCAATCATGGGTTAGAAATTAGGAGAAACAGCAGCTCATGAAAAATGATAAAATGTCTAATTCCAGGACTTGGAGCCCCATGAGCAATGTGGTATATAAATGCACAGAAGCTGACTTATGTAGTTGTTCTCCTCCCTGCCCCCCCCCCCCCCCCCCCCCCCCCCCCCCCCCCCTGCCCCCGTCCTTTCCTTTGTCCCTCCTTGTCGCTCTGTTCCTTTGCTGGCGCGCT
>JANHGN010023842.1:47178-70795 GCA_024605025.1 Megaceryle maxima | reverse complement strand
GCAGCGGTACTGCAGGTTGGACCAGATGATGTTTTCCTGGGAGAAGCAGAAGACCCCCAGCCGCCCCCCGCGCATGGTGGTGTCGATGATCACCCCGGAGTCGGCCACCAGCTGCGGGCCCTCGTACAGCCGCACCCTGCGGGACGGGAACGGCTCGGCCGGTCAGCGGGGGACCGGGACTCCATCAGGGCCAGAACTGGGCATCCCGCCCCAGGGCTGGGGTGGAGGCCGAAGATGGGGACACGGGGCTGGGGCTGGGGCATCCCGCCCCGGGCTAGGATTGGGGGCACCGGACCGAGAACGGGGCATCCCGGGGGAGCTGGGATGGGGGCACCGGGTCGAGGCACCCCGCTGGGGCTGGACCCCCCGGACCTGGGCCCCCAGCCGTGGTCGGGATGGAGCCCCCCGCACCGCCCCCGTCCCGGCCCCGCCGCCTTTGTCGGGCGCTTTGCATGTGAAAAGCGCCGGCGGCCGGCGGGGTCGCCATGGCGACGGGACAATGGCCACGGGGGCCCGGCGAGGCGGACGGGGCGGACAGGCTCGGCCCGCCGAGCCCCCCCGCGGCGGGTGTCCCGAAGGGA
Organism: Megaceryle maxima; assembly: GCA_024605025.1. Classification (NCBI taxonomy): domain Eukaryota; kingdom Metazoa; phylum Chordata; class Aves; order Coraciiformes; family Cerylidae; genus Megaceryle; species Megaceryle maxima. The sequence continues at coordinate 70,214 of JANHGN010023842.1, read as the reverse complement.
TCCTTAAAGGGGAAACGCGCCCGCAGCCCAACAGGTCAGCACCCCTCCCCACGGCCAGCATCCCCTCACGGGTGTGGTCCCACCGGGGCTGGACCCCACTGGGTCAGGACCCCTCCCCACGGCTGGCATCCTCCCCCCGGGGGTGGCCCCACCAAGGGTGGCCTCATCAAGGGGGATCCCCATCTGGCCACTAGTGTGGTCCCACCCAAGGCTGGACCTCCCTGGGACCAGACCCCACCCAACAGCCACCATCCTCCCACTACAGCATGGCCAGAGCAGCCCCCAGCCCAGCAGCCTCTGTGACCCCCATGCCCAGCCATAGCTCACCTGATGTAGCCGACCTGGGGCCTGTGTGCCAGCTGCCAGCGGTAGGATGTCTTGTCCCGCCAGCCCACGTTGCGTGGGTCCTTCCAGAGCAGGCGGACGTGGTTGGGCGTGTGGCCCGTGTGCCACAGTGCATTGCGCAGGTGCTCCCCAGGGCCCGTCGAGGACTTCACTGCCTGTGGGTGCAGGGGGTGTCATGGGGGACCTGGCCGGGGAGACCTGACCTGTTACACGGGGTGTGGTGAGCACCCACCTTGAGCTGCAGCCCCGGCTCGGCCACGGCGCGGAAGGGGGTGGCCTGCCAGTAAGTCTGCTCTGTTTGTTTCCACATCACCACATAGAAGCTGGCGCTGTCCTGGTAGCTGAAGATGAAGCCGGCGTAGTCATCGTCAGTGACAGTGTTGACATGGAAGGTGCCCTCGAAGTCCACCCCGTTGAAGGCTGTGTAGCCTACAGGCAGGCAAAGACTGCAAGAAGCCCTCTCCCCCAGCAGCAGACCCTGCACCCTAGCTCCCTCCAGCACCCCCTTCCACCTTTCTGAGGGGCAAAGAACCATCCCTCACCCCGCAGTGCAGGGAGACAGGAGTTGGGACCTGCCCCACAGGGTCTGCAGGTGGGAGAGCATCTCTTACCAACAGCCAAGCCTGGGTCACTGTTCATGGTCTGCACAATCTCCATGCCCTACAGGGGACAGCTGGGTGAGCAGCATCCCCAGGAACCCCCCGACCCCCATTTGCTCCCACCCTAGCAGCAAAGTTCCCAGAAACACGGGGGGCAGCACCCACACCTGGTTGAGGACAACCCAATTGGGATCGATCTGGGCATCTCCCTCGGGGTCAAGGATGACGGTTTGATAGGCACGGAAGTCAGTCAGCGTCACCTCGGCGCTCTCTGGGCACACGTCCAGCTGGTCCACCACCGTGTCATTGTCGAAGTCCTCTTCACACACGTCACCCACACCGTTCCCTGGGGACATGCACCCCAGTCCTTACTGGGCCAGGTCAAGCCCACACAGCTCTGCCTTCTCCTGCCCATCCCCCACTCACCATCCGAGTCCTTCTGGTTGGGGTTGGGGATGAGGCGGCAGTTGTCTGGGCCAGGTGCCATGTAGTCAGGGATGCCATCATTGTCATCATCATTGTCACATTCGTCTCCCAGCCCGTCGTTGTCCGAGTCTAGCTGAGAGCTGTTGGGGATCTCGGCGCAGTTGTCTTTGGTGTCCTGATGCCCATCCCCATCACTGGGAGCAAGAACAGGGTGAGAGCAGTGCTGCAAATAGGGAATCCCGCACCCTTGCCAACCCCGAAGAACCCATCGTCCCCCCTCCTGGATCCCTGAGCAGGCAACCCAGCTCTGCCCCTGGGGGTGAGAAAGGACAGGGAGGTGACCTGCCAGCAGCACGGTCCCCACCTGTCCTCATTGGTGTCGCAGATGTCTCCTACCAGGTCGCTGTCCATATCTGTCTGGAGGAGACCAGAACCCAGTTCAGTGGAAACCCCAGGGCGAGGGGGCCCATCTGTGCTGCAGGAGAACACTCCACCCCCCCAACTTGGCAGTGCCCCACTCACCCTGGGCCCCCTGCCCCAGCCCAGCCCCACCCCTACCTGAGTGGGGTTGCTCATTTCAGGGCAACTGTCACAGGCATCCCCAACGCCATCCTCATCCCGGTCTGTCTGCAGAGGGTTGGGCACCTTGGGGCAGTTATCCAGCATGTTGGGAATCCCTGCAAGGACAGCAGTGGGTGGATGCCCTCACCCCACCGCGTGGCATGACAGCATCTCGGCACTGCAAGCAGCCCCAGCCCGTGCAGGCAGGCCAGCCCCGAGAGCCTCTCACCATCGCCATCAATGTCATTGTCACAAGCATCCCCCTCGCCGTTACTGTCTGTGTCCCGCTGGTCGTTATTGGGCACGTTGGGGCAGTTATCACAGGCGTCCCCAAAGGAGTCAGTGTCTGAGTTCTGCTGGTCCTTGTTGGGGAAGAGCCGGCAGTTGTCCTGTGGGAAAGAGGACAGGGATGCCTGTGCTGCAGTGGCTGGCAGACAAGAGGCTGCGGTGCTGCGTGGGTCAGGGCAGGAGGACATCTCTTCCAGTGAGGAGTGAGACCCATCCCAAAGCCACAAGCCTGCAGATCCCCAGGAGAAGTAGCCTGAAGGAGTTGGCACCAAGCCAAAGGGAGAAGCTCTCTGCTCAGCACAGCTCCCAGAGCCCCAGGCACCACCCGCCTGCCCAGCACAGCCACCTCCACATTCTTGATGCCATCACCATCAGCATCATCATCACACTGGTCCCCGATGCCATCATTGTCAGCGTCTTCCTGCCCCGAATTTGGTGTCAGACGGCAGTTGTCCTGCAGGCACAGACAGCGTTAAAAATGGGGAGGAAATGAGATCTGAAGCACAACCCTGCCCTGAGCCCCTGCACCCCCTGCCCGAGGGTGCTGCTCCCCTCTCCAGAAGCCCACCTGCTTGCAGTGCTTGTTATTGTCTATGCAGGGCAGGGGCTCATCTGGGTAGCCATCGAGGTCTGTGTCTTGCCCGCACACGTTGCCATTGCCAGCCCAGCCCACGTTGCACTGAAGAAAGAAGAAATCAGGGGCTGGGAAGTGGGCAAGGGCCCTGGCAGGATCAACTGCTGGTCATGCCAATACCCCCTTCACCCTCCTGCTTCACTCTCCTCCTGCCCAGTCCTCCACTCACTGCACAGGAAATTTCACCGTTCCTCTCGAATGTGCAGAAGCCGTTGATGTCACAGGGGTTGGAGGTGGGAGTGCTGCAGGACTTCTGCGGGATGCAGCCGGACGTTTGATTGCCCACAAACCCTGACTTGCAGGGACCACACTTGTAAGAGCCCTGGGTGAGAGAGGGCGGGGACAGGATTAGGGAAGCAGAGAGGCCCCAGATGCCAAGCAAGGGAGTGTGACAACTGCTCACCAGCGTGTTGGTGCAAATGGAGTTGGGGTCACAGCCCCCATTGTTCCCATCGTTGCATTCATCAATATCCGTGCAAACCTGCGAGCAGCGTGGGAGAAACCATCACCCAGGGCCTTTCCCTGCCTGCAGCTCTGCCCGTTCCTGTCCCAGGAAAGCTGCCCTCCTCCAGCAGGCACAGCATCCTCCACCCATCCCCAGAGCACCCACGGGGATCCAGCCGAGCCCCGCGGCACTGCACTCACCTGCTTGCTGGCCCTTGCATAATCAGCCCCCACGCCAGAGATGGTGTTGCCCCGATAGCCACGGGGACAGGGCTCGCAGCGGAAGCCAGGGGCTGTGTTGATGCACTTAGAGCCGGGGAAGCAGGGGTTGGCATAAGCACACTGCCAGTGGAGGAGAGAAGGGCTTCACTCTTGGGCACAGCATCCTGCCCGTTGGGGTAGCCACTGCCCCGGGGCACACCGGTGAGGCCCTTCCCCAACTTGAGGACATATCCAGAGGGGGGAAACATTATCTGCCCACACCGCTCTGGCAGCGCTGGGGCTGCTGACCCACCCCAGGAGCGTACCCACCTCATCGATGTCAGCACAGTGTGTGCCATTGCCCTCCAGCCCCGGCGGGCAGGGCCCGCAGCGGTACCCGGGGTACTCGTATGTCTCCATGCAGTCCACGCCGCTGAAGCAAGGGTTGGGGTTGCAGCGGGACCGGTGCTCATGGAAGCCTAGGAAGAGGAGGGCCAGGCAGGGAGTGAGATGGGATGGCCTTTTGCTCCCTGAGGTGGGAGCAGAGCCTCCCCAGCACTCACCGCAGACCTGGCACTCCATGATGGTGTTGCGGATCAGAGACATCTCCTTCACCTGTGAGGTAGAAGAGCATGGAGCATCAGGGGGATGCTGTGTACTGGCTGACACCATGCTCTTGCAAATCCAGACCAGGGAGAGTAGATACTGCCCCACCGTCTCACCTGGTCCCTGATGTCTTCCCGCAGCTCAGTCAGGACCTGGTTGAAGAGGGTTAGCTGTGTGACCAGTGCCTTGGTCTGTTCACCTGCAGGAGCAGAAAGGACAAGGTCAGCCTGAGGACAAATGCAGCCTCCCAGGGCCGTGGGCTTGGACTGTTCTGCCCCCCAGGACCAAACCGGGAGGACGAAAAGGCCAACAGCCTGTCCTCCTCTTCCCTCATCCACACGGGACCCCTTCCCCTGTAGTACATCCCATGCCCTCTGATGCACCCCACCCTGGGTCCCTGGGCCAGGCTGCAGAGGGTTTTCTGCCTCTGAGGAGCCCCAGACACTGCCATGACCCTCACAGCAGGGAAAGGGGGAAGCAGAGCAGGGACTTACCCAGGATGGAGGCCAGCACACTTGTCACTGCAAGGAGAGAGATATTACCAAATGCTGCCATCAAAGCTCAGCAAGGGTCACCTTGTATGGTTGCTTCTGGGCAGTGCATGCACAGTGCAGGAGCTCCCACCTATGTGGGGGACACCTGGACTGGGAGAAGGAGGAGTACCCCTCTGTGTAGTGTGTTGTCACCTCCCACCTCCGTGTGCCACAGCACGTAGCATGGAAGATGCCATAAGCCCTCCCCACCGCCCTGGCACGGTGCAAGGCGCGGAGATGCCATTACCTGCGCTGTGAATGGACTCGTCTCCTTGGAATGGGCACTCGCTCAGGGCCCCGACACGGCTCATGGACCCTCCCAGGATCAGCTTCATCGACTCCACGAAGCCCTGCCATACAAGGGGAGATGCTGTCAGCCACAGAGAGAGGGCTCTACGTGTCCCCGATGGCACGGGTGGGGTCCCAGCACTCACCTGCATCCTCTGGTAGGCCTTCTGCCCCGTGCGCACCTCGATGGACTCCACCTCTGCCAGAGGAATCTCTGACAGCTCGGGAAGCCCTACGCTGGAGTCCATCTGCTTGCAGTCGACATAGAGCTCCACGCTCAGCATGTCCCCACGCAGCCCACTCAGGCGCACGATGACCGTGTGGCTCTGCCCGTCTGCCACGTGCGCGTGCTGCAGGTTGACCGAGTGAAGCTTGTTGTCTTCCCGCAGGTAGCGCACCAGGACTGTTGAGTGGGAAGGAGCCATCAGCTCTCCCCCTGCAGCCCCCTGGAACCAGCATGCACCCGCTGTTCTGCCCAGCGGGTCCCTCAGGTGGCAGAAGCTCAGTCCCCATTTCTCTCTGATAATCAGGGCAAGTCCAGGTCCTGCACATCTCCGTGCAGCAGGGACCCACCTTTGTTGATTTTCCCCACTACGGAGACCTCCAGCCACCTCGTGTTGTCCTTCTTGGAGTAGAGGCCAAAGAGGGTGCCCCCCTGCTTGGGGGGCAGGCGGAAGGTGGAGAGCAGGTAAACGTCGTTAACGGTCAGGAGCTCCATCCGGATCTTGTGTGTTATGCTGGCCATCTGCCGGGCCTCGCTCACCATCAGCAGGTCGATGACTGCGGGAGACAAGCACAGGAGTCGCATCCTGACCGGCAGCCGCAGCTCCGGCTGCAGGAGCGCAGAGATGCCCGGTGCGGGGCACTGCTGCCCTGCCCGCTAAGAGCACGGCCAGACCGACCGAGGGGACGGGGAGGAGACAGGGGTGTCCCTGGACCGCCGGGCCCCGGGGGGGGCTGGGGAAGCCCCGAGGGCTCCAGGCTCCGCCCAGCCCCGGCCCCGCGCGGTGGCGCTCCAGGACCGGTGGCCGCACCGCCGAGAGGGACCCGCGGAGCCCCCGCCACGGGCGGGACCGGCGGCCCAGCGGGGTCCCCGGGCCGCAGCCCGCCCTGCTCCCTCACTCCGCAACCGAGGCTTCCCCGCGGAGGCAGCCACAGCGCCCTGCCGGCCCCGAGCATCCCGCAGCCGGGGCGGGCAGGGCAAGGCTGGGCGAGCCGGCCCGACCCCGCGGGATCGCGGAGCGGGGACGTAGCTCGCGGGGAGTCTCGGAACAACCCCCGGAACCGGCCGCGACGGAGGGCGCGGAGCAGCGATCGTGGCCGCCCCTCCAGGACGCCTGGAGGGACGGCCCGAACCCCCGGCACCGGCCCAGGACCCTCCGGGGAAGCACGGAGAGCCGCGTCCCACCGCCGCACGGGTGCCCGCTCGCTCCCTACAACGGGGCAGACCGGGAGAAGCCCCGGCGCCGGGGCAAGCCCCAGCCGCGCATCGCGGCCCCGGGAGTCCCGCTGACCCACACGGCGCGATTGGAGCCCTCCCGCCGCCCGGAGCCCGCATCGGGATCGGCGTCCAGGCGGGGACAGCGGTTTCCTGCCCCGAGCTGTCCCCGGGGCAGAGCCGGCCCTGGGGGATGCCAGCGGCCGCCCTGAGCTCCGAGGATGAACGTCCCTCTGTCCTCCCCGCTGCCCGCAGCCCGGCTGCCAGACCTCCCAGGGCGAACGGAGCCGCTGTCAGCGGCTCCGGGCAGGGGAGCGGGGCCAGAAAGCGGAGCGGGGGGGGGGACTCCATCCGTCGCCGCCCGGTTGGCAGCGGGGCCGGGCGTCTTGTTCGCCTCGCCCCGTCGGGGCCGCCCCGCCGCCGCTCCGGGCCCGGCCCGCAGCAGCCTTACCGTGCAGCCCCGGGCGAACCGCGGCGGCAGCGCCCAGCAGGAGCAGCGCCAAGAGCGCGCCGAGCGCCGGGTCCCCCGCGGCCGCCGGTGCCCCCATGCTGCCGGTTGCCGCCGGTGCGGAGCGGAGAGCGGCGGGGCGGGGTGGCGCGAGCGGGGAGGGGCCGGCGCTGCCGGCGAGGAGGAAACAAAGAGCCGTCAATCACGGGGCGCGCATACCGGGGGACCCCGGCGGGCGCTCTGCCGCCGCGGCCCGGCCGCAGCCCCGCCGACGAAGAGGAGCGGGGCGGGGCGCACCGGGCCCGGGGATGCGGACGACCCACCGGCCGCTCTGGCACTGCCCGCCTCGGGCGCGGCTCCCGCTCACAGAAATTGAGTGTGGCAGGCGCCGGTTCACCGGGAGGTCAGGCAGTCTGGGGCCGCCTCCGTACGAGCCAGAGCCGCCCCAGCAGCACCGGAGCATCCAAGCCCGGGAGATCCGGGGCATCGCTGCCTGCAGCCGATGGCCAGGGGTGCCCCACGACACGGTGCCAGCTCTCGGGGCGGGTGGTGTTCTTCGGGCAGGCGGAGCCCTCGGGCCGGGCGGCGATTCCCGGGCGGGAGGAGAGTGAACGGGGCCAACACGCCTGGAGAGCGCTCAGCGCCGGGACCTGGCCCAAGCCTCAGAGCAACAAGATGAGCTCATCCCGGGAGCTCATCCCGAGGCTGCGGGGAGCGGGGCCGCCGGAGAAGCCCCCGCCGTGCCTTGGGGCGGCGGCAGCGCGGTGCTCCCCGAGAGCATCACCCGGTCCGGTCTGTGTCGCCGGTGCCCGCCCGGGGATGCTCGGGCTGGCCGAGCTGCTCCCCGCTGAGCGCTGGCGAGGGCGGGCGGGCGGGCGGCCCGCGGCTCCCCGACCGTGTTTACTCCTGTTTCCCCCGGCTCCATAACAACGGGCCAGACCCAGCCCCCGGGCCGTTCCAATCCTGAGGCCGCCTCAGTCCCGCTCCCCCGGCCCAGGGCCAGCGGCTCGGCGGGCGCCAGCGGCCCCGAGTACCGCGGGGAACGGGGACGGGGAGGCGGCTCCCGAGCCGCACACGGGGAGTTCTCCCTCCCTCCGCTTCCACCCGTTTCCTCTCCATGGAAACGTGCGGAACGCAGCGGTGCGGAGAAGTGAGATGCGGAGCGGGGGTTCTGGCCCCAGGGCCTCGGCCAACGCAGGCATCCCCGTCCCGGGGGCTCCGCTCCATCTCGCTCCGCCGCTCCCGGGCACGGCGCGGCCCCGGGCCGGTGCTGCGCTAAGCCGCCGGTGGCGGAGCCGCCCCGCGGGAGGGGGCGGGCGGAGCCGTCCCGTGTGTGGTTCCGGGTCGGGCGGGAAGATGGCGGCGCCCATGGAGCTGTTCTGCTGGGCTGGGGGCTGGGGGCTGCCCTCGGTGGACCCCGACTGTCTGGCCGTGCTGGTGAGCGGCGGCGGGGCCGGGGGCGGCGGCGGGGCCGGGGCCCGATGCGTCCCGCTCGGGCGAACCCCGTCTCCCACTGCTCTCCTCTTTTGCAGACCTACGCGCGGTTCACCGGGGCTCCGCTGAAGGTGCACCGGGTCACCAGTCCCTGGAGGAGCCCCTCCGGTAAGAGCCCCCAACGAGGCTACCGGTACCGGCACCGCCTGGCAAGCCGGGACCACCCAGCTCTCTGCACCAGCACCGTCTGCAGCCCCCCGCCCCACGGCACCACGTTGCCCCAATCTCCCACCCCCCACACCCCATTGCATCCCTCCTGCTCCATCGCGCCCCCCGGCCCCGTCACACACCTTCCTCCCCCGTCGCACACCTTCCTCCCCCCACTGCTACCTCCTCGTCCCAGCTCGTCCCAGCACGCTCCCATTACGCTCCCATCACACGGAGCTTTCACCTTCTCACCCACACCCCTGCCCCAGTTTATGTGCTCCCCACCCCGCCGCATGCACCCTCTCCCTCTGCCTCATGCTCCCTCGCTCACGCGTGGGCATCCTTCACCCTGGCACGGCCCCCCCTCCCGCGGCAGGGTGGTACCCTGGGCACCACCCCCTGCAGCCACCCCTCTCCCTGCCCTCAGGGCGCCTGCCGGCACTGAAGACCCGGGACGAGGGCACCATCTCCAAAACGCAGCAGATCATAACTCACCTCAGGAAACAGGTGTGGGGGGGGTGAGGAGTTGGGGACCCCTGCACCAGGGGAGGGCACCAGGAGCCCCCGCGGGAAGAGAAGGGGCTTTTGTTACTCTTGCCCAAGCAGCACGGGCAGCGTTCGCCGCTTCCCTGCCGAATCACGACCGTTGCATTTGCTCTGCAGAAGTATAATGCTGACTACGACCTCTCGGCCACGCAAGGGGCGGACACGCTGGCCTTCGTGTCCCTGCTGGAGGAGAAGCTGCTGCCAGTGCTGGTGAGGCTCCCTGCGGAGACATCTCAGTGGGGCACATGGGGGAGGTGGCCTCGCCAAGGATCTGCTCGCTGGAGTGATGCCCGTGGGCTTCGGTGTGCACCTACCTGCCAGGGGAGCCAGAGAATGTGGCAGGCAGAAAAATCCCAAGGGCCTAGAGCATCAGTAGCAGGGACAGGGGTGCCAGGGTCTTGTGTGGAGCAGTGGGTGGGTTGTGTAGCTGGGACTGGGGTCTGGCCTTGCCCCTGATGCTCCCTCAGCTCCTTGTGGTCTCTGGGGCAGGAACTCCTGTGCTGGGTGCACGGTGCCTGTGTGAGCATGGTGCCCACCAAGGAGCTTGGGCTCCATGGAGCTCACCAAGGAGCATGGGCTCCAAGGAGCCCACCAAAGCAAAAGGCTGTGCTGGCTCCAGCCCTGCCATGGCCTGGGCCTAGCTTGTTCTCTGCTGCAGATCCACACCTTCTGGGTGGACGCAAAGAACTATGTGGAGCACACGCGGAAGTGGTACGCAGAAACTATTCCCTTTCCCCTCAACTTCTTCCTGCCCAACTGCATGCACAAGAAGCACCTGGAGCGGCTGCAGCTCATGTGGGGTGATGGCTACATGGAGGATGAGGAGAAGCTGGAGAAGGAGGTGAGGGGATGTGGTCTGGGCATGGCAAGTCCTTGGCCTAAATCTTAATTTGGGTCTGGGGTTCACCCTGGTTGAGCAACCCCATCTGCCATGTGGCCAGGTGGGTGACAACCCTCTGTCTTCCTCCAGCTCTACCGGGACGCTCGGGAATGCCTGACACTCCTGTCCCAGCGCCTTGGCTCGCAGAAGTTTTTCTTCGGAGACTCGTAGGTGGCCTCAGGGAGCAGATGGTCTGGGGCCTGAGAGCCCCCCACACCCAGGCAGGACTGAGACCCCTCGGTCTCAGTTGGGTGGGACAGGCTCAGTCCACAGTTAGGGGTTGGACAGGGTTGCCTTCCCAATGTGGTGAAATAGGCAATAGGAATTAAGGGTGTAGAGCTGCCAACAGCCCTGACATATGTTTCCCCATCTCATGTTGGAGCCAAGAGAGCTGCTCTGGGATGGGGTCATCGTGTGCTGGGATGGGGTCATCGTGTGCTGGGATGGGGTCATCGTGTGCTGGGATGGGATCATCATGCGCTGGGATGGGATCATCCTGCACCTCGGGGGCTGAAGGCAGAGTTCCTTCTCAAGGAAGAGGAGCTGCTTGTTGTCCCCTGGGGGTGGCTGATGCATCCGGGTGGCTTTGGGTGGGGACAGCGGGAGGGGGCAGGAAGGACCGTGACCCAGCCACAGGTCTCTGCGCCCCAGGCCGGCCTCCCTCGACGCCTTCGTCTTCAGCCGCCTGGCGCCGCTCCTGAAGGCAAAGCTGCCCAACGGGAAACTGCAGCAGCACTTGAAGTCCCTGCAGAACCTGTGCAACTACTGCACCTCCATCCTCAGCCTCTACTTCCCCTGGGATGGAGGTGAGATACATCCCTCCCACCTCACCCCGTGGGCTCAGAGTGACCCGTCCCCCCTTCACAGCCCTGCTTTGCCTTCCCCCCAGGTGAGCCCCCAGCCAGCGCCCCGCGGGCCGCAGGCGCTGACGCCGGTGATGCGGAGGAGGACCCCCACAAACGGCGCAACCAGCTGCTCTCGGTGCTGGTGGGGCTGGTGGCCATGCTGGGCTACGCCTTCCTGAGCGGCATAGTCTCCATCCAGCGCGGCGGCACGGGGCCGGTTGGCCGCCAGCCCATTGCCCTGGAGGAGGAGGAAGAGGAGGAGGAGGAGTGAAGAAGAGCTGTGCAACTTTTCCTCCTCTGGTCCATGGAAATGACTGTTTTTACACCACGAGCCTGGCGGAATCGCTCCCTGTGGGTGCTCTGCTCCGCATCCTGCCGGGAATCACGGCCCTCTCCGTGGGGATCCACGCCAATAAACCTCCCTCTCTCTGCCTGTGCCCTCTCGTCCACCCAGCAAGCTTGAGGCCCTTCCCAGTTTCCCCACTTGCACAGACTGGAACACTGCAGCGGGCACCGATGTGTTGCCTTGTTGCCTTTCCTGCTCTGCCCTGGTACCCCAGCTCTGTGTCCTTCCTGCTGCTCTGCCCCTCGGCCCCAGCCACAGAGCTCCCTTGGGATGGGACAAAAGAAAGTCAGGGGATTTTTAGGTTCCTAAAAGCATCTGTGAGCATCTCGGCTGATCCCTGGCCAGCTGCCTGCCGCAGCAACAACCAACGGCAACGGAGCCCCGGGCTCCTCGGCAGGATAGTTCCCCATCCCAAGGTCGGGGGACACGATGCTCCCCGCTGCTGGAGGGACACCCAGCTCCCCGCAGCAGTGCCAGTGGGGTGGCGAGCGGTGGCAGCTCTGGTTGCGTTCCTCAGCACCCACACCAGCAACAGGGGAGTTCCTCGCAGCCGGCACCGCCAAAAGCGTGGCGCGCTCTGAGCGTGGCTTGGCAAGCGGTGGCCGAAGGCACGCGGCCTGCAGAGCAGGGTCTGGGGATGAGGATGGCTACTCGGGCACCCTGTGCCCCGGCAGAGCCGCCCTGCTCGCTTGCTGACGTCCCGTGTGGGGCTGGGGGACGGGGCTGGCCGCCCTGCCGCGGTTTCCTTTGGCCGCTGCCGGTTCAGGAGCGCGCAAATGGAAAGAGCGGCACCGGGCCAGGTTCGCCTGCGTGCTGGCTGCCGGGTGGCACAGAGCCCTCGCTTGTTCCGCCACCGGCGTCCTGACACCGCTGCTGCAAGCACCCTCCGGGGCTGTGCGCAGGGTCCTCGGGCTGAGATGCACAGATGTGTGCCCCGCACGGCCCCCCACCCCATGGGTGTGATGGATGGAGAGGGGGGGGTCCTGTGTTGTGCTGGGAGCGGAACCGTGGTGCTGTGCCGGGGTAGGCTGTGGAGCCTCCCCCACACTGGCCCAGTTCAAGGGGCCCCATTGGGAGGGGGATGACTCAGTGCAGCCCCCCCGTGCCCACTCCCCCATAACGTCACTCGGGAAGTATGTGCCCGCTGCTCCCGGTTCCCATTAGCTGGGGCGGGGGGGGGCTGATGGCTGCTCCAGCAGGAGAAACCACAGCACGTGGCCGCCTGCTCCGGCTGGGAGGAGAAGCTGAGGCTGCTGACATCGGGGCCCTGCGCTAAATCCCGGCTGCAGGTCCTGGCTGCCGCCAGCCACGGGACCCTGCCAGCTTCTGGCCCCTGCCCTGACCAGGAGATGCTGCTCCTTGGGGGTGACATCCCCCTGCCACCTTGCAGCATGGACCTGTCCCCAGTAGGATGCCCCCAGGAACCCGGGCAGAGGCAGGATGGGACCTCATGGGGCTCAGCAGGTACTGCTGGCCCCAGACCTGCCTCCTCCTCTGCTTCTGGCACGGTCCTGACCGCTTAGCGGGTAGCAAGGGGAGGGCAGAGGGGACACAGGAGAGGTTGTAGAAAAGCTGTTGAGTTTATGAAAACATCTAGAAAAGAGCAGGCATTGCAGCCCTCGGATCAAACAGCTCCCCGGCCTCGCACAGGGGCCCGTCCCCAAGCTCCCCACCAGCACATGCTCCCAGTGCTGGCACCTCCGTCCTGCGCCCGCCGTGGCCGCACTAGGCTGGCTGCTTCCACAGGAATGTCTGGATGGAGTCACTGGGAGCCATGGCCTCAATGAAGCCGACCCGTGGGTCAGAGATCCCAAAGGACACGTCCACAGGGGAGCTGTGGGGATGGAGGAGGGGATGAAGGGTCAGAGGAGACAGCTGGGCTTTGAGCTGGGGCGTGGGGCCAAGGCACTCACCGGTTCAGGACCACGAGGACGATGGCACCATCGGGGCGCAGGAAAGCAGAGTGTTCTAGATCACACTGGTGGCACTTCTTGGTGACAGCCAGCCCCACGCGCCGCGAGCCCTCGGGGATGAACTTGCTGCAGGGACAAGTGGTGGGGACAGGGGCCTGAGCTTGGTGTCCGGGATGGTGGCTGGAGCAAGTAACAGGACCCAGCAGCCCCTTGCAAGCCACCCCTGGCTCCGACCCACCTGAAGTGCCCCAGGTGGTAGAACATGGGCTGCTTGTAGAAGATGTCCTTGCTGCTGTCCACGATGACAGGGCTGTCCACGTAGTTCTTGCTCCAGTTGGGACCCCCCTTCAGATCCAGGGCCAGGTTCCAGTCGGTCCAGCCCGTCACGTAGTTGTTGAGGTTCTATGGAGCAGGTGGCTGTGCTGAGTCACGGGTGGGTTCAGGGGGTGGGCAGGGTGTCAGTGGCCCCTGCTGAGCCCTACCGTCAGGATGCTGTGGCTGTACTTGCTCCCACGGTCCCAGCCACCTAGCACCACCCTGGGCTCCCAGAAGTAGGAGCCAGTGGAGGCCTCCGTGGAGAGGAGGAAATAGTCTGGGAAGAGGTGATGGGTGATGGACAGTGTGAGGTCAATGGGTGCCAGGAAGTCCAGGTACCAGTGGATGCCAATGCCACTGATGTAGCTGGCGGCCACAGGGTCCTTGAGAACCTGGCAGGAGAAAAGTGTCACCGGTGACCAGGGCTGAGAAAGCCACCGTGGGGCCAGGAAAGCCACCCTGAGGACTCACCACCTGGGCCCAGTAAGGCAGCATCACCCTCTGGTCATCCAGGATGATGAGCTGGACGTGGCGGTGGGAGCTGTTGGCCAGTGCAGGGCCCAGGTCCCGGGCGATGAAGTCCCTCTGGTGCTCGGGGGAGAAGCCCAGGCACTGGAAGGGGTAGAAGACGATCTCACCAGCCGTCGGCTCGTTCCCCGCCGTCACTGCCCAGAAGGTCAGGTTGTACTTGGCGTATTCATCCAGGAACCTGGGTGTGGGGACATGTGGTGAACGGCCCCCATCGTGGCAGCACCAGGCCCAGCTCTGGGCATGGTGACTCCCGTGCCCGCTGTGTTCCCATCGCCCCTCACCGGATGAAGTACTTGGCCCAGGCCTGGTGGTACTTGTCCCCAGGGCTGCCCTTCAGCGTCCCCCTTCCTGTCATCGCACCGTTTGTCTTCATCCAGACTGGGGAGGTCCAGGGACTGGCGTACAGTGAAAGTGGACGCTTGGCTACGGCCTGGGCTGCCTGGAGGATAGGGATCTGGGGAAAACAGGGATGGCAGTGAGCTCTCTGGGTCTGCCCCAGTGCCAGCATGGCAGCAGCAGGATGAGTCCTCTCCTTCCCCATCAGTGGGAAGGTGCTTTGCTTTGCCAGCCCAGCCCATCCTGTCCCGTCCCACCCGGGTTGCAGCCTCAACACCTCGGGCTCACTCTGCAGAACTCACCTTCATCCGCGTGTCTTCCTCTGTCAGGTTGAAGTGCTTCAGCTCAAAGTCACCCTCCGCATCAGCATAGGTGTAGAGGCGGACAGAGAAGTCGGTGCTGGCCATGGGGACACGTATGAGGTTGTACTCGATGCCTGGGGACAGGGCAGATGATGATGGGCATCTCTGAGTTGTACTCAGAGGCAGCAGCCCCCCAGCTTCCAGCAGCCTCCCAGGCCCTCAGCACATCTCAGCAGCCAGATTCTGAGTAGAGGAGGACAGACAGACTGACCCCACCACCCAGCAGCATCGCCCTGCCCCAGGCTCACCTTCCTCAGAGAAATAAGAGCGGAGCAGGTGGTTCTGGGCATCCTTGGACAGGGACTGAATGTTGATGGCAGCTGAGTCTGTGACAGAGCCACCAAAACCCTTCACCTTCTGGTACCGCTGCGCTGTGTCCAGGGTGAGATGGAAATCTACGGGGGACAAGGTTCATCTCAGCTGCTGCGCAGGGACAACGTCCCCCGGTGCTCAGGCGGGCGGCCGGCTCTGGTGGGTACCTGGGGTCTCAGCGTTGTGCTGGAAGCTCCCCTCGCTGCGCTCCAGCCGCTTGCCAGCCTTGCTGCTCTCGTACTTGACGTAGGTGCCCGGGGCTGGCAGGACCAGGGGGTCCAGCGTGTCGCAGTACGTGGCACTGCAGACGCACACCAGCGAGCCGTGACCGAAGTCCTTGGCGTTGCAGGGACGGCCGCCTGCAGCAGGAGGAGAGACCAGGCAGGCGCACAGGGCTCCGTTCACCCCTTTGACCCATCCCAGACACCAAATCCACCGACTTCCTGCCCCAAACCGTGTCTCAGGGACATGGAACCTGCACTTACCTGCTGCCCGCAACACTGCCTGCACCAGCAGGAGCCAGCCCAGGATGCCAGCACACCCGGGCCCCATGGCACCTTTGCTGTGGAGCTGCTCAGACGGACGCTGGTGGTGAGCACTGGGGCTGGGAAGGGGGCGGTGGATATCAGCAACAAGCTCCTCTCACCCTGTCCCAGCCCTGCGCAGGGACAGAGACCCAGAGCAGCAACATCCCCCAGGCTCCCCAGGCATGTGTTGCCCTGTGGCCACCAGCCTGGTGTTCCCAGCCACCCACGCTGGCTGTACCCAGCAGCTTGGTTCACTCCCATCGCTTCCCTCCCACTCCTTCTCTTTCCCTGCTAGTCTCATGCCTATGCTGTGCCGTGCCATGCCATGCCACGCCACTCCATGTGTCCCTGGTGCCTCCCAAGCCACAGCCAAACAGCGTCACACTCCCAACCCCATGAACATGGCAGCTGGGGCTTGTCCAGTCAGAGTGGTTTGGGGCTCAAGCCCCTGGTGCAGAGGTGTCCCACATTTTCCTGCTCTCTGGGGCTGCTCCTGCCCTGCTCTGTCCTTCCCATGATGCTGGGCAAGGAGCTTCTTGACAAGGACACAGGAGGAGCCACATCCATGCCTCAGGACCCTGGTGCCAGGCTGCTGCCCCCAGGCAGGGAGAGATGAGGGTGGGACAGCACCAGCTCACTGCTCCCTGAGACTGTGCAGGATAGAGACCTGGGCCAGGCAGGCTGTCCTGCTGTCCTGAACGCATCACCTCCTGCTCCCTGCCCAGGGCAGTGTGGGGCTGATGCCCAGCACAGTCCTGCTGTCAAGGGCCATTCCTGTCCCCACCATCTGATGAAGCTGCTCCAGACGCAGGGTACTCACCTGCTGACAGAAAACCCTCTTGCCACGTCTCTGCTGGACGTGGAGAAGCTGGACGGCAGGACTTGCTTTCAGGCTGCGCGTGGTAGGAGGTGACGGCGTCTGGCGGAGCAGGAAAGGTGAGTCCCAGAGAGAGAACAGCTCATGGGACTCTGTGCATATGAAGAGGAGCCCGGGGATAATTTTGCAACCTCGCTCCAATGGGAGCTTTCAACACTCACTGCAGCATTTGCAAAGCTCTCCTGAAACCTTTCCCAGTGGCCAGAGGGAAGCTGGGAGGGTGGGATACCCACCAGCCCTGCAAGTGCTTCCATCCCTCCAGTCAGGACCCCTTGCAGCCCCCTCCACCCTGCCCCAGCGCGGTGCTCCCCTTGCACAGAGTCCCATGGGAGCAGCTTGCTCTCCCCAGGCTGCCCTTGGGCAGGGGTAGGGCTGTGCCCACCCAGGCGTCCCTGCTGGGGTCCTGCGGGTGCTCGGCCTCGGGTCCCACTGGGCAGCAGCTCAGCTTTGCCACCAGCACAGGCAAGAGCTGCCTGCAGCCAGCGCGGCAGCCACGACCCATGCCCTGCTTCTGGCTGCACCAGCAACTTTCCTGGCGTGGGTGGAAGTGCTGCCAGGGCCACAGGCCACCCTGTGAGCATCCAACCACAGCCGGGGAAGCTACACCCCAGTCCTTGCAGCCCAGCTCAGAAAGCGATGGGTGCAGTAGGTGCTGCCCACTGGGGCCCCACTCTCTCCTGCTGCGGGGCCGTGCCCCCCACGCCTGAGCCCCACGCCCACAGCCAGGCTGGGTGGAGCGGGCTGCAGCAATTTATCATCCGTAAAACCAGTCTGGGCTCTGCACTTTCTAATTTGGGATCCTTCCTAATTGCAGGCACTTGCCCATCAGGAGAAACAGGAGCAGGGATGGGAGAGGCAGTGCCTGCCCAGCTCAGCCTTGGGGTCCCCCAGGTGCCACTCGTGGGTGGCCAAGGAGGCAGCCCCTCTCCCAGCAGCTGCTCCTCTCAGGTACCATTTGGGCCAGTTCTACCCAGTAAAAGTGCAGGATGGGCAGATGTGCTCCTTAGGGACAGGGTTTAGTGGTTTTGATAGGAATAAGGTTGGACTTGATGATCTTGAAGGTCTCTTCCAGCCAAAATGATTCTACGAAGAGGGCTGAGATGGAGCCTGGTGCCCCCTTCATGCCATACTCAAAAAAACCAGCTGTTAAACCTCTTTTTTTAAAATTTTTTTTTCCCTTTTTTTTATTTTTTCCCCCAACATCAGCAACTCTACAGCTCACACACAAGGGGAGTTTGCCAAGGAGCACTCTGGCTTTCTCATTCCAGGACTTCAAAGATGCTGGTAACGTTCCCAAAGGCTGGAGCAAGCAAATACTGTAACCGGTATTTAAAGAGAGCAAACAGGATGGCCAGGTACTTGTGGGCTGCCAGCTTGATGTCAACCACGGCCAGAATAGAGGGGAGTCTGTCCAGAGGCCACACCAGTGGAGGGTGGCTGGATGGAGGCAGCAGCATGAGCTGTGGAAGAGATGGCATCAGCCTAATTTGTCTGTGAGGTCTGGTGGATGGGGACACTGATAGAATCAACTCAACCTTTTCCACACGTCTGGCCTGGTACAATGTGACATTTTGATTCAGACGAAAGCAAAACAAAATAAAAATAAAAAAAAAAAAAAGAAAGAAAAAAAAAAAGTAGCTCTAAAAAGTACAGAAAGTTGAAAGAGACCAGCTGTTGTAAAACATTCTGCTTCTGTTTTGAGCCCTTTTATGGCTCTGCAGATGGAGAACAATTTTGGATATCTGCTATAGTTGAGTAGTTTTTTTCTAAACAAACTTTTTCACTTATTGAGTAAATTACATGTCTTGTACTAAAAATATTCAGGGAACTACTATTTATCATAGCAAATGCATTTTTAAATTTTTTTTTTTTTTTTTAATTAAAGGAACCATATTCTTATAATACAGTTTGAAAAAGGGAAAACTCCAAAACCTAAACACATACAGCTCAGTGCTTTAGTTATCATTATATTAAATTCCAGAATCCTTACTTCATTATTTAGTTGTCTACATTTTATGTTTATCTCTTCTGCACAGATTGCCCTTGAAGGATACAAATTTCAAACGTCCATACCTTCATTTAGGCACTAGCATACATATGTGAATGTCAGAGTTTGGTGGTTTGGGCTGAAATATTTTGCATTTTACAAAGGAAGCACGGGAAGGTTATCTTGTTCTTCCAGAGGTAAAGCAAAGACGGTGGTAGTCTAGTAGCATGCTAAACTAGGGTTCTAAGTCATTCCTATTAGTGTGTGATGTTGGGAAAAAAAATGGATTACAGTTATGCAAATGACCAAAAATTACTCTTCTTGCAAATTTAGTGTGGCTATATATGCATAGGTTTTTCTTTCGTATAGCAGATGGCGAGAGACAATGGGTGCATGTACGCTGTTAAGATAGACTATGCTCACTCATCATCTGCCCTGCATCGTTTACATCAGGGCTCCGCTCTGCTGCAGACGGTGTAGTCTCTGGTGACTGGAAGCTGATGTGTGTACCTACAGTCTGACTATGACAAAGGTGGCCCTGACAAAGTTGGCCCCAGTTGATGGGAGAGTGCTGGAAAGCACCAAGGAGCTCCCGCAAAATGGACAGTTGAGACACAAACAGGGGTCTTGCTGGAGACAGTTCAAGTAAGGGACTGTGAACTTTGTGTTACATTTTCAACTTGGTAAATGCCATTTTATCTTCAGCATTTCCCATTGATGCCCTTCTGGCATGTGTGGCAAGTGTGCTGAAATGCTGCTTCTTTTCCAGAATAGCCCTTCCGTGCCTCTTATCTCTCAAAACCTCAGGACTCTGTAGGCAACTACTGCTGGGGAGCAAAAAAGTTGCTAAAATAGTTGACTGTCCAATCCAGCACTGAAAATGCTGGATATATAATTCCCAGTGCTTGGAAGAAGTGCAATGATGAGAAGAGTATGTCCACGAGACTACAAATTATAAATTGTATCATCACCATGGCTTTGCACTATACTGTTTTTCAGGAGCAGTCATCCCACAGGTTTCATGACGTGCTTGAAGAACTAGCTGTGAAGGGAAACCCCTGTATGCCAAAGGCAGCATCTCTGCGAGAACCTATGTTGCTCAGAATGAGCATGTATAATGGCGATACTAATTGGATTGTGCAGCGTATAATTTTTCCATTGCTCAGATAATGCAGCTCCCATACAGAATGTACCATTTGTTATGAAGACGTAAGGAGTTGGTTATATCCAAAGTATACTTCTACTAAGTCATTACAATGAATTATAATTGTATTAGTAAGGTATTTGTAACAACATACGGTAATATAGGAAGAGTTTGAGTTCAGTGTTCATGGGTAATCTGGAATATTTATGGTATGTGTGGAAATGACTAGTGCGTGTGTTTAAAAATAATGATAATTTGTAGCAATCACAGCTCTGTTGTGTACATGGGCATGGACACCCACTTGCACATCGGGCTCTAGAGGGAGGAAATACTGACTAAACCCAGTGGGATGACATTCATGCCTCATTCCCATAGCATCAAATGTTGTACTTCATGCAGAGGTACTGAGTCCGGCCTAACCCTGTAATGAATTATTATGAATTTCTAATAAAATCTAAAATAGAAACACAGGAAATAACAACTTATATTCTTTGGCAGCTACTTGAGATGGGAGTAGCTTGCATTGACTGTAAATTGCATGACTCGTTTGTTGCACTTTTGTGCGGTGTCTGGCAAAGCGAGGCCAATCAAACTGTGACCTGTGGGTTGTGCTGCAGGCTTTTATTAAATTTGCAGTTAATACATGCCTATGTATTTCTTGAATTCTGACACTCCCTAAAAACCTACCTAATGCTATTGAATGATGATAATCTAATTTAAAAGGAGAAGAATTTGTACAGCATTAATCCTACCTTTTTATCTGTAATCACATTTCTATTGCAGCAAAATTGAGTACTGTTATACAGACCTAATGGCAGGGTTGAATTTTCAAATGCTTCAAACTTTTATCTGATAGCAGTCTTCTATACTGTTACCTGTCTGTGTGATGTATTTATAGAGTGCCAGTCACCATAGTATCTTTGTGGTGATTGCTACCAAAATTGAGAACTCCGAGGTGAAAATCTAATCAGTACTTCAGATAACAGTGTCACACGAGAGCCTTCTGGTCTTTGCCACTATACTCCGTTCAGATGAAGACTTTGATGAGATCATGCTTGCTGCTGTGTTATTCATTATTTATTTTTCTAACAAGATTTCGATTTCATATCTTTCCCAGTGCATGTTAGCACCTGTCAAACCAATCCAAATTCTGTTTTGAATAGATTTTCCCTGTTTGTACCTGAAACAATATATTGAAAAATACAGGCATTATAGGGCAGCTGGACTAGCAAAGCCAAAAGCAGAGACTGTCGTTAGGCAACTGCTTCTGCCACAGGTACCTTGGATATCCAAACAGGTGTTTTTCTGAGCTTTTTCAGACACTTCATGGTAATGGGCAGGCAGGCAGAAAATGCTTTTTTCATCACATTAAAAGTAACTGAGGAGAGTGCTGGAGATATGACTGACCAGTGCTGCAGACTCAATTCTGTCAGAAAAGGTGTGCTGCTAAAACTAGACAATATTAGTTGATTATTGAAAATGATATGTGTTTTAAACAAATAGTTCAGCTAGTTTTCAGTTTGTTTCTATAGTTCACATGCCAGCTATTGGCATCAGTGAGTTCTCTATTTACTCCTGCATGGCCAGTCTGCCCAGCAGCCCACATTTTGTTGAAAAGCTTTGCATAAGTATCAAGAGGGAAAAGAAAAGCAGTCCATTCTCAAAAACTGCCAGATGAAAGTATCCCTTAAAGATTGATTAGGTTGATTTATTAAAAAACAACAACAAAAAAAAACCCAAACCAAACCAAAAAAAAAAAAAAGGAAGAAAGAAAACAATATAAAAAGGATATATCTCTACTTTTCCCTTGGCAGTTGTATCTCAGTTTTGCTTATGCTCATTGGGGACTGATTCTATGTAGGCATCTTTCACTTATATGGACATTAGATGCCCTTGGCATTACATGGGATAAATTGTTATCAATTCAATGTTTTATTTTTGCTGTTGTAAAGTTATAGCCTTTCATATTGTCTAGGTCACTATGACTCTTTATTATCATTTCAGGCCAAAGACTTGTGAGAGCTAAGACTAAATCTTGTGGAAAAAAGTGGGTTGTGACATAGTGAAGTTAAAAATGAAGGGTGTGTTGGGATGAAATGCTGAGTTTTGGACTGGCAGCCTCTGAAGTAAGGGATCTGTTTGTCATGCTTTTTTTTTAAATTTTTTTTTTTGGCTTGTTTTGGCATGATCTGATCTGCTACTGTCTGAGGTGGGAGCTGCAGAGGCAATAGCCTGAGTATCTCCTCACTTTCTTCATCTGCCTTACAAAGTATGTCACTGATGATTATGTAAAATCATGTCAAAGCAGAGTATTTCTTGAACAGATAGGTTTACATTTGGATTTTCTTTTCTCTGTATTTGATATTCTGAAGAGTTCTGATCTAACCTAATGAAATGTTGTAAATATGTAAAATTACTAGTATGGTAGGATTTGTGAAAAATTAAGTCTAGAGGCAGATGTTTTTGGTTATTTGAAGCAAGTTCTCTTCATCTCTCCATTTGATTTCCATAAGAATATTTTTCAAGAGAAACTTCATTGTTTAGCACTCAAAGTAGATGTAGTTTACACTGTAATTCTGCAAACAGTATGAGATAAATTTAATAAGGATCTAAAAACTAAATAGTTTTAGATATGCAAATTAACAAAGTGTTAGGTTTGGTTGGTTGGTTTGTTGTTTTGGGGTTTGTGGTGTTTTTGGTTGGTTGGTTTTTGTGTATGTGTGGTTTTTTTGGTTGGTTGGTTTTTTTTTTGTTTGTTGTTTTTTTTTTGGGGGGGGTGGGGTTGTTATTTGTTTGTGGTTTGGTTTGTTTGTTTTTTTCTTTGTTTTTTACAAGGAACCTTTTCATGGAAACAACCTGAGCTGTATGAATCATCCTTTCTATCCCAATGGGACAACTCCTGTATTTCAAGTCACTGAAATATATAAAGGTTTGTAGACCCAGGACATATTTAAACACCTCAATATTGATAAACTGTCTAATTTTGATATGAATAATTGTGTTAAAACCATGCAAAAAATCAATTGCTGCATAGCAGACTAGCTTATTTTCCAAGCAGATTGTATTTGTGTGCTCTTCTTTATATGCTACTCTCTTTATAGTCACGTGGTTTATACAAACAGTGGAATTTTGAATGGTTTAGGGTACTGTATTTCAGTGTTTGTTATTATTAAAAGTGCTTTTCTGTTTTATTAGTAAACTGTTTTACTGATAGAGGATTAGCAGTCCTCTATTTTTTAAGCAAATTGCTTTTTTTTAAATAAATAAGGATTTGATTAAGCATTGGAAAATATTCATTCTGTTTGCTTTAGAATGTTAATGCTGTTACTTTGTGGGTTCTTGGTAAGCTTGTGGATGAAATAAATGATATTAATAGGCATCCATGTAAATGTGGGGATATCATGGTACTGATTTGTTCTAGTGAAAAACTTGATAGTTGTGGTTTCCTACCACAACCCAACATGGTTCTTTTTCTCTTCTGTTGTTTTGCCTGATGTGGTTTGAAATACATTAAGATTACATTAGCCAAAAATTCCGCCTACTCTATACATGTGGCAAAATAAACAGAATTTGCAATGCAGCCACCCTCTCCCCCCACCCACCCCCCCCCCATGCTGCCCACGGATAAGTCGGCTCCACAACGCATAGCAACCACCACAAGCA